>JAKXYG010001092.1:412500-665000 GCA_025895645.1 Cardicola forsteri | reverse complement strand
AGTATCCTGGGTGTATGTTCGCACCCACCCGCCGTAGCAGAAGCCAAGTTATACCGCTGTGCACTCGGACCCTGCTGTTATTAGTCTAGATGCCTAGTGGCACATAGTCCAGGATGCACCACGTGGAGGACGAACAGTCAGGAATATCACCATCATTGGAAATTGAGACTTTATAAGCATTACTCAAATCCTCAGGATCATTAGCATCCTAGTCTTGATAAATGGGTGGAAGTTAGACCATGCTTCGCCATTGGGTTAAGAAAGATCATTCTGACAAAAACGTTGGTGGCCTTGTTGATGTGTGCCATCATGAGGATACCAGCTATTAATTAAGAAACATTGTTATTCTCTCAAGTTTGTTTTGCTTTTGAAACGCTTAAAGGCGATTGTTTGATATTAGCGTACAAATATAGCAGTAATGAAGGAGTGATTATGGTACTAACCGCAATAAAAAGAGTAATTTTATTTATCTACATAAAATAATAATCATCGTTGTCATTGTTAATTAATATTCTGAAATGCCTATCTAGTTACCTTTTTCTTATTTGAAACTAGATATTGGAGCATAGCGGTCCTACAAATCAGCGTGTCTATCGTATTGGCGTGTATTTTCGTGGACAACGGCTGGCAGTGGGTCAGGGACGTTCGGTTCAACAGGCCCAAATGGATGCAGCTAAAAAGGCACTGGAGCTTCATCAAGGTAAGTGTGTTTGAGGCAGACAGTGACCAGGTGAATGAATAGATTTTGGAAAGTTTGTACGATAGTTTACGGGCTGTTTGGTAGTATTGGATACACTTGGGCAGAAATAAGTGGTGGAAGGTATTTTTCCCCAACGAATAAGCAAAGAAAAACAGGGACAATGTTTTTTCGTATCGCGTTTGTATAACGATGCATTGCATCATTCAGTTTGATATTTTATATTTTGATGATGATAATTAAATTATTTGGCGATTGGAGTTATAACAAAGTGAATTCAATCAAGCATTAATTATTTCATTACACGAATTTCGATCTTATTCTTTATTTAAGGAAGCGTGAAAAGTTTAGGTTGAAGGTCGCTATTGCTATAAAAAATAAATAAAAGAGTGTTATAGAAATATTTAATGTATTGAGAATTTTTTAAAAATATGTATTTTGAACACAAGTACTTATTAAATTTGTAAGTAATATTTTAAAATTTAGTTAATTGAAAATTGTGTCAAACTAAATAGGTTGTTAATTCACCCGTTTACTTGTTTACAACGTTATATGTGTGTATTTGTATCTCATTTGTGATACAATTTTAGCAATTTTAGAATGAAATGTGCCGGGGTGGTCTAGCGGTATAGCGCTCGAATTCGGACCTTGGTGGGCATCGGGGTTCGAATCCCATCACCGGCACTAAAATGCGGGCCCATGTTTGGCTTCTTTAAAATGTCCACTGCTGAAAGATGCGTTTCTCGTAAAGCATTGAAAGTAGTAAACATAAATAATAATAAAAATAAAATAATAAAGGTTACTAGAGAGAACTTTGTATGATGAAACCCTAGTGCAGTTGACTAAGACGCTAGATTCGTGTCTGACCGTCATCTAAACAGTCCCTATCCTATCGCTGTCCATTTTCAGATACATTTCGCCAATTGGATTTTCAACGTTCGGTCATTTCCAAACGCTACAAACAGCCATACATTGACAAAATTTTGGACCAAGTTCACAATTGGGACGAAACATTGGTCAACTATTTCATTTCGACCAATCATCATTCGGACAAAGCTGACACCAGCAATGTTTTGACATCACCAACAAGGCCGTCTGGCAATTTGATGGATGAAGACGCGAGTCACACTGACGACGATGACGAGGAGGAGGAGGAGGAGGTTAAACGTTTGGCCGACGGTATAAGTAAACAGCAAACAAGTCATGATAGTGATGATGATGATATCGTCATCAAACAAGAGTTGGAATCTAAATCTACCATTGTTTCGGACAGTAGTCGTTCGGCAGTTGGTGGTGTCGACAAGACCAATCAATCGTCGGATGAAGAAGGAGAAATACATGATGATGATGATGATGATGACAGTGACAGTGACGACGGTGGTCAAGAAGTGGAAGAGGAAAGTGACAAAGAAATAACGCCGTACGACAATTATAAAAAATGTCAATCCAAGTTAAATTTTACAACTGGTCATCGGAGACGTGATGGCAGGAAGCATTCGCATTTTTTCAAGTATTATCGCCGTCGACGTGAAGTTCCAAAGTGCGATCTGGAATGTTTGCCTAGTGGAACACTGGCTGATTTGTTTAGAAAATAATGTGATATGACTCTTGATCAAGTATATACATATATGCATTTATAACACTAATTCATTTTTGGTCATTATTGAATACAATTGACGATGTCTGTGATTAGTTTGGTTATTTTTCCATTCAAAAAGAATGCGTTTGTTCTATTTTTTTAATCAATATTTTTGGATAAAATATGAAACAGTAGATGCTTATGCCATGTTGCTTTTGGCTTCATGCATTTTATCTGATTCCAATGTTGTAGCAGTTGTATGTACGATTTTCTTTTGTGAATGTATTAGACTGAAGTAATCATGTTTCTTTTATTGTATAATTTTGGGTATATATTTATATATATAGTTTCTGGTGGTTCATATTATAAATGCAGTTTTACCTTTCTGGTAGAAATTATTTTATCTTGGTTAGCTTAATCGGTATGGCATCGGACTTTTAATCTGAGGGTCGTTGGGTTCGGCTCCAGCGACGGCGCAAGCTTTTGGATGATGAGTCTTCTACGTTTGTTACGCTTATCAAGCTATTGAAGTCGATCGTTTAACATGGAAAATAATGAAGAGGTGACCCCCACGTCACCAATCAAAATAAAAATAAATATACATCTATGTTTACTTATTAACTGGAGCAAATGTATATTAATTGTGGCATTCTTGCATATAGTGGATATCAACTGACCAGTGTAATGAGATTTTTAGTTCTTTCAATGCTTATAATTGCAAGGATTTGAGTAACATTTCTACAATTTCCACAACGGTACTATTCCGCATCTCCACATAGGAAAGTTTGGACTCAGACTAATGCATATTGGGGACCAAAGGCACAGTGGTACATTCAGAGTATTTAAAATATATCTTAAGATGTAAATAAAATCAGACAACTTGTAACGCATGAATAATAAGGCCACCTGAATATTGTCAATGTTATTTCCATTAACCCAACAGCTACATACGGTATACGTTTACCTTAATATACTTTTTACGTATCCTGGATGTATCCTTGTGCACGTCCCACCAAAGCGAAGGGCTATTTACTCTGCTGTACACTCGGTTCCTAGTCTATGTTAGTCGGCATTCATGCAACATATGAATTATTAGAAATTGAAATTTTATAAGTTTAAAATTAAAGAGAATGGAAACTACAAAAAAAAATTACTTTCATTTTTGTGTGAGAAACTTAAGCAGCCAAATATCTCGAACCAATTTTACGATTCCTTATAAAATACATTTCAAAATCTGACAAGGTTAAAACGTTTGATGATCAGTAGAAACTGTTTCATAAAAAGCAATTTCCGACAGTGCAACAAATGTGCTGGGTAGAAGATGTGGCTCTGCAAAAAAACAATGGCTTTCATCAATCTCTTGGAAACTAGTCGATCTCAGAAAGAAAACAAAATTAGAGAGGGATCAATCTAACAATCCTGTTATCTGGAAAATATTTAATGATAAATATAGAATTTTAGATAAACAGGTTATAAAAAGCTGCCGCAAAGATAAGAATGATTGGTTAGAACGCAAAGAAGCAGATAAGGCAGCAGCAAAAAATGATTCCAAAACTCTGTATAAAATTGTAAAACAACTGTCGGGAGTTAAAAGAACACTGATATTCCAATCAAAGGAAATGATGGTTGTTTACTTCTAACAAATGAGGAGCAATTATCTAGATAGGTCGAGCATTTTAAAGAAGTACTTAATCATCCCATGCTAAATACTCTTAGATTTTATTAATAATATAAATGTAACTCAAAAACCGGAAATATGTATTGATGATATTTCTGTATCTGAAGTGAGTTATGCAATTCAAAGGTTGAAAAACAATAAGGCAGGAGGACTTAATAAAATAACTGCAGAGATGCTCAAACATGGAGGTAATGTAGCATGTGAGCTTGCTCATTTATTTAATGTTATATGGTATAATGAACATATTCCAAATGATTGGTGGCAAGGAGTAATTATTACTCTTCCAAAAAAAGGAAGTCTGAACAATTGCAATAATTGGCGCGGAATAACCTTATGTATTGTCTGTAACTGATAAGGTGTTTTGCAAAGTAATTTTAAACCGTTTAAGTAATGCGGTAAATAAACATCTTTGAGAACAACAAGTAGGTTTTCGAAAAGGAAGAAGTTGTATTGAACAAATACTCACCCTCCGTAACATTATTGAACAAAGTCAACAATTTCAGTAATTACTTACAATCAATTTTATTGATTTTATGAAAGCTTTTGACAGTGTTCATTGAGAATCTTTGAAACAAATCGTTAAGTTTTACAAAATACCGTTGAAATATGTGAATATTATGCGTTCGCTATACCAAAATTCAAGTTGCTGTGTTTAAACAAAAGGTGGTCATACACTATGTTCGAACTTATCACGGGAGTACGTCAAAGAAATATTTTTTCACCGTTTTTGTTTTTTCTGGTAACTGATTTTATTATGACTCGATCCATGAATAATTTGTCTTATGGTATCAAATGGAACCAAGACAGATTAACAGATTTGGATTTTGCAGATGATATTGGTCTACTCGATGAAACTCCAGAAATGATACAAAATATGACAACACGACTCAGTGATATCAATTCTCGTATTGGCTTACGGATTAATTGTTCAAATTGAAAGTATTGTGCATCAATTCAAACAATGATTTGCCCATCAAAATTAGTGGATAAAATATTGATACTATTGATTCCTTTACATATCTGGGAAGCATCTTTGGTAAAGATGAAAAAACCGAAATTGATGTTGATGCCAGACTTGGAAAGGCAATGTCAGTCTTCCATAGACTCAAATCAATATGGTCATGTTCTTCCATCCTTCCTGAAGACAAAACTTTGATTGTATGCATCAATAATTATTCCTACGGCAATATATGGGAGTGAAACGTGGAACCGAACAGACAAGATTGATAAGATGGTGGATGTTTTTCATCGCCGGTTCCGTCGCAAGAAAGTAATCTTTTAGCCAATAAACTTTATTTACCCCCCCCCCCAAGTTCAATTAGCATCCAAAATACATTCCGCATAGGAACATGGAACGTACGGTCAATGTCGTCTGTTTTGACTCAAGCATTTACTGTCGTTACAAGATTGACATCGCTTGTCTTCAGGAAACAAGGCTGAATTGTTCACAGCCGTTTCGTTTACCTACAACTTTCAAGTTTGTTGCATTATTTCTCCTATTATCTTGTGCATCAATCCCAGCACATCACGGGATAGCATCGTGTCTATCCCCAACAGCTTCCGGTGTGTTAATTGACTGGAAGAGCATATCTTTACGATTAGCGTTTGCGCGTTTTAAAATATCCAAATACTCAATGGCCGTCATCAATGCCTATGCTCCAACCAATAATTATAGTGCAAAATAAATAGATGAGTTTTACGAACAACTGGAACATTTATACTCCCAACTTAAAACCTCATTGCAAATCGTTGTTATTGGAGGAGATTTTAATGGCAGAGCTTGCAGGGATGATTTTAACCGACCATGGATTGACCGTTGGACAAAATCGTGCAAACAATGCGAGAACGGAAGAAGATTAAGTGAATTCATTGCTAGGTGCAACATGATTCTCACGAACACAATTTTTCAATACCCTACGAAACATCTGACAACATTTCGTTCAAACTGTGGTAGATATTCTTCCCAACTTGATTACGTTAGTAAACGCTGGTTCAGTACAATGAAAAATTCCTGCGCATACAGAGGTTGCCGAACAGGAAGTGGGAATGATACCGATTATCCGATTGTTTTATGCTCACTTCGTTTACGTTTCAGAGTGACAAGGACTAATTCTGATATTTCTGCTCTGGATTATTTTCTATTGACACATAGCGACTATGCTGACAAGTTCTCCAAAGCCTACTTATCAGCTCGAGTTGTTCCAAGTTGCAGTATGGGAATAAATCGACTCTGGAACATTCTGAAACGGAAGACCGACTTTGCTAATTTGGTGCTTCCCCGCTTAACCAAATTAAATGGACCATACTGGTTATCCGCCAATTCTCGATATCTTTATACGCAAGCAGAGATATCCATGAGAAAAAGCGAATCAAAATCATTGAGTGCAGAATTTCGAAAAAGTTATGAGGAGTGTAAACAGAAACACTGGGATTCTGTAGCAGATGAACTAGAGGTTTCTACTCGCCATAATGACAGTGGAAAAGTATACAAAAAATTAAAACAACTCTTTAGTGGTAACAAAGTTAAAGTTGGATTAAACGAAGACCGGTTACTTCACTTTAACCAGACTTTAAACCATCTTGAAATCACAACAGTATGGCTGCAAGATCAATTCAATCTCTGTAGAACCTCTAACCTTCGATGACATTTTGAGCATATGCAGTAAACTCAAAGCTAAGAAAGCCGCCGGATTCGACGGAATTCCTCCATATGTTTTCAAATATGGCCCCTCGCGGCTGACTGAAGACCTTTATGACAGTATAACGAATTTCTGGACAACTGAGCAGTGCCATAAAGACTGGCATCGTGCCATTATTGTTCCTGTTGACAAAAAGAAAGATTGGTAAATACCTGCTAACTATAGAGGCATCAGTTTACTTTGCATAGCTGTAAAAATTGCCACATCAGCGATAGTTGATGGGATTCGCCCGGAGAGGGGATAAACCACACGTCCCAACCAAACTGGTTTTCCTTCGGTGCATCCTAGAATTTCGGACAAAGTTTTAGTGCCCTACGTACGTGACGTTCATAGGCTACTCTTAGACTCGCTGAATAGAAAACGATTTTGGATAGCTACGTTACGCAACGGAAATCCGATCAAACTTGTAAATTTTCTACGTGCTCTGTACAAGAACTTAACGAATGTAATCCGTAATTGCAACAGATCTACTACAAAGCTGTTCGAACTTTGCAGTGGTGTCCGTCAAAGCTGTGTGGCTGCTCCGCTTTTGTTCAACTATGCAATCGATGCTATATTTACCAAAGTTTCTAGACAGATGGAAGGCGTGTATGTTGGTACAAAGCCCATCACCAACTTAGAATATGCTGACGATGCTGTTTTTCTAGCTGAAAATAAAAATCAACTGCAGCGAGTATAGGATTTTTTTGTGAAAGTTTCCGATGAATATGGCCTGGAGATCAATCCCAAAAATCAGTCATCATCACGCTACAAGCTCCTGATGGGAGGATTGTATTAAATAATGCTGTGCTTCCCAATGTAAGTAATTTACGTATTTGGACTCTTAGATTACTTTTAACGGAGGTTCATCTAATAAAGTAAATTGTCGAATTTGTTTAGCTGCTGCTGCGTTTGAAAAAACTTGCTAATCACTTATGAATACAAAAACATTAGTCCAAAGACAAAGATGAACATTTTCTCTTCATTAATTCACACAGTGCTTCTGTACGCAGCTGGAACCTGGACTCTTACAGGATCAGAGGTCATAAAGCTCAACAAATTTGATGCTAAATGTTTTAGATATATTTGGTACAACACTTATTTAACATTATTTGTATCATGGGACTGAACGAAAAAGATCAGTAACCGTTAAGTTCAAAATGACCTCCAATTTCACGCGACTACGTAGATTGCGCTAATTTGAACACGTTCTTCGTAAAAAATTCTCGAGTTCCGTAACTTTGGTTTGTCCAAATTCCGATTGGAAGAAAAGGAAAGGTGATCAGAAACCTACTTGACTGAATGCTGTTCGAAACTATTTTTACTCTATTTTGGTCGGGACTTTATCTTGGAAACAATGGAAAGTCGTTGGACTGGAATATTGGTGCACGCCTCCGAAAACCGTGAACAGTGGAGAAGAATTATTCAAGATGTTTTGAGAACTTGGAACTAATAAAGAGGTGACTTTGTCACCGACTTTTATTATATATATATATATATATATATATATATATATATATATATATATATATATATATATATATATTATATAATATAATATTTTCTTTGCATCTTAAAGAATTTTGTTTAAAATGTCTACGAAATTAGAAGTAATAAATAGGCAATTTTCTATCAACTCATCTGAATTATTAACAATTTATACTAAAGCAAAGCAATTTATAATATATATATATTACACTTTATTGCTTAAATTAATATGATATGTTTGTATTTTTTATCGTGTTATCAATTTTCCAAATTATGAAATGTGCATGGCAATTTCAACTTTTTAAATACGTCCACATATTTTTGTTGCAACTCTTGACCGTCTTTTGCCAATATAACCAATTCATCATTTATCTGTTGTTGCAGTTTTTCAAACACATTTTCCAATATATTAACATAATTTACATGAATTACTCTCAAATGCACTTCGAACATCATTTGATTGGTCAAAGATTGTGATTTGAGTTCGTCAATTTTTTCGCGCAACTGTTGATTGATTTGGTTCGATTCTTCTAGCAATTTTTCTTTATTTTGCAATTGGGTGTGCACTTCAAACAAATTGGCTCTTGATTCCGATTGATATGCTTTCATTGAATTTACAACGGACATGGTAACTTGTTCCATATTTTCAATCAACTGGGTGCATTGTTCTTTGAGTTGAACATTTTCTTTTTTGGCTTTTTCCAAATTCAACTCACTTTTTTGAGACGATTCTGTGGATAGGGATAATTTGAGGGCCAAAAATTCAGTGTTTATTTTTAGCTTCTCTATTTCATGATTTAATTTATCTTCGAGTTGATTTTGATTTGATGACCTGTAAGGTTAATTTTTTTAAATAATCATTTTGTTAAAAGCGTATTAGTACTAACTAACCCTTGTTTAGCGGCCATTGTTTATTTATTATAAATAGTTATTTACATAAATTATTATATTATATATAATATACTTTAATTAAAAGTCACGTGGAATTTAATTGATCTCAGGAGAAAAAAAACTTAAAAAAAGATCAATCTACCAATCGTATTATCTGGAAAATACTTGATAACAAGTATAAAACCTTAGATAAACAGGTTAAAAACACTGCCACAAAAAAAAGAATGATTGGTTAGAAAACAAATGTAAAAAAGCAAATATAACATCAGCAAAAATGATTTCAAACCTGTATAAAATTGTTAAACAACTATCAGGTGTTAGAAAAAGTATTAATATTCCAATTAAAAGAAAAAATAGTCGTTTACTTCTAACAGATAATAAACAGTTATCCAAATAAATAAAACATTTAAAATAAGTACTTAGCCAGTCCACACCAAATACATTCATATACTTTAATAACGATAAAGACAAATGTGATTCAAAAAACTGGAATTATGTATTGGTAATATTTTTTTAACTAAATTGATCTAAGCAATTCAAAAGTTAAAAATAATAAAACAAAAGAACTTGACGAGGTAACTGCAGAAATGCTCAAACACAGAGGTCACATGGTAGCATGCGAGCTTTTTCATTTATTTAATGTTATATGGCATAATGAACAAGTTCCAAATAATTGGCGATAACGAGTAATTGATACTCTACCCAAAAATAAAGTTTTAATAATTGCAACAATTGGCGCAAAACAACCCTATTGTTTATTTCTGTTAAGGTGTTTTGCAAATTAATTTTGAACCGTTTAAATAATGCGGTAAATAAACATTTTTGAGAGCAACACGCAGGTTTTTAAATAGAGAAGTTGTATTAAACAAATGATCATTCTCCGTAGCATTGAACAATGTCAATAATTTTAGAAATCATTTACACAGTCAATTTTGTTGATTTTATGAAAGCTTTTGATAGTGTTAATCGAGAATTTTTGTAAAAAATCCTCAAGTTTTACGGAATACCGTTAAAATATGTAAATATTATGCATTTGTCAAACCAAAATTTAGGTTGTGTTTAAAGAAATGTGGTTTCAGGTTTGTACACGAGTTAAATAAGAGAGAAACTCCTTTTGGTACTCGGTTCTGAGTATCAGGTATCAAATATTAAAGCAATATAAAAATAAAAAGCAAAAATAATTAAATAAAATTATGAAGGTAGTACAAATCGTAGGCCGAGGGATTTTCGGTTTATAACGGGACGGGTTATAAAACGGGATGAAACGATTTACTCCTAGTTTTACAATATTGATGAAAATTTCATATAGCCTATCAATATCGGTCGTCTGTGGGAAATTCCAGTTATGGCCACAAAGGAAATTACTAAGCCCTACAAAATCTGTTTTACGGAAATTTGGGATTGGTGCGGACTGGTGCTAAGAAATTAAGCATGAAAAAGGGGGCTGAACCTCGAAGGAAAAAAGAGCGTGATCGCTCTTAGCTGGGGGGGGGCTGAAAAGAAATGCAATCAATAAGCAATGTAGGAGAGGAGAAGACTAAATCTAGAACAAAGGAAGGGCGAGCAACCAGTCCTATATCTGGTGGGAGTTTGAGCATGCTGAGTGAGAGCATGCTCAATGCTAAATTGAAAAAAAGAGTAATCAAACTGACTTGAGGAGTAAGTCAGAGCCTCCCAGTTGATAGAAGGAGCATTGAATTCTCCCATCAAGACCAAAGAGTTACGAGTTGTTGATAGTATCTTTTAAAATTGTCACAGAAGTACGTCAAGAATGTATTTTGTCACCAGTTATGTTTCTATTGGTAACTGATTTTATTATGGTGCGGTTGATTTATAATTTGTTTTATATCATTAGATGTAATTAATGCAAATTAACAAATTTGAAATTTGTAGATAATAATGGTCTACATAGCGAAGCACCAAAAATGACAACACATCTCAAAAACATTAGTCCTTATGTTGACTTACGGATTATTATATTATACACAAAATCAAATAATTATTTGTCTATAAACATTAGTAAACAAAATATGTATACCATTGTTTTATTTACAAATCATTATTATCACCACCGGGAATAAACATCCCCCACCGGTTTTTATCGCCCAGGATAGTCCGAATTCCAAAAAAGTTCTAGCGGACAAAATTATAAAGAAAAATGATTAAAATGATTTTACCGATCTTTATCATTATAACAATTAATTTTATTATAATTATTATTGTTAATATTGTTTGTACATTTTGTTTTAATGTATCGAGTTCTGTAAAAGCTTATTTTAATTTCACTTTTGATTTGTATACGTGACCGCGAGTTTCAACTAATAAACGTTGTAAGATCTCACTGAGATCTCGGCCCTAATTTTCTTTGATTTAAGTTGATACGGATAATTATCCACACTCCAGCTAATTTTAATCAAAAAAGCTCTTGTGTAATTTAAATTATCGTTTTCCAATTTATTATTGCAAAATAATTCAAAATTACATACGAATACTGTTTACCATCAGGAAAAACAGGACACAATATACTCACAGAACCACAGTCACGTTAGAAACAAACGTGAAATACAAAACAAAGTTTAAATAAAGTCAAAGTTGTTTAAATGTACAATAATATAAAATTTGTAATTGGAATAAAAATTAATAATTATTTTAAATATTTTATTCCAACAGTAACAATTCCGGCCAAAAAAGAAGTTATTTTAAAGCAGGAATTTCTAGGGAAAGATAAATTAACATCAAGTGACGCACAAAATTCTGTTGTTGACTTGAATGTGGATGGTGAACACTGGACACTTGTAAGATTACCCATACATAACAACCACAAGCACACCAAACAAACATGCTTGGGCTTAATTCATGTTTTTAAGTAAAATAACGCTGTCTAATGTCTTTGTCGATTACAAACTTAGATGTACAACCTTGTACTTCAAGTATGATTGACCACATAGAACACTGCTTAAATGGACTCGTTAAACTGGAGTTGGATCACTGTCACTAACGCCTACAAATTCGTTAGTAACTGCCTCTAAGTTTAATTCAAGTTTTAATAAAGCTATTTCTTGCTCCAATCTTTTTATCTTTTTTAATTTAGAAATGCTATTAAAACACCTATTTATTATATAGTCAAACATATAATCACCAGAAAGGCAACCCACCATTGTCACTGGATGCTCACCGGTATTCTGAAGACAAACATCCGAAGGTTTGGTAACCAAATGTTGCTCGTCATCTGCCTTTAAAAATGTATACTTTAGCATTTTGCTACACGTTAATGACACAGTGGTTTTAGATTTGAACACAAAGAGGTAGGCTATCATTGATATTTACCAAAACTGTACACCAATTTAAGCAGAACTGAATTTCAAACCCCAATGGTTTAGTAGTATATTAAACTGTAATTCCAACAATTAATAAATAAAAAAATATTAAGTCTTTGAAGTTATAAACGGTATCAGTGCAAATAGTAATTAAGAGTCAAATCATTATTCGTATTTGTCAATACGCTAAAAATTCTGCAAAAATACCAACTTTTGCATTGTGAAAGGATGGAAAAGCAGAATTGATATTAAAGACCAACTTGGAAAAACAATGTCAGTCTTTTATAGACTCAAATCGATATGGTTATGTTCGTCCATCGGTTTAGAGACAAAACTTTATTTATACGCATCAACAATTATTTCTACGGTAATATATGAAAGTGGAATATGGTAGTAAACAGACAAGATTGATAAAATGATAAATGTTTTTTATTGTTATTTTGAATATTACCTGATGAGATTACATTTCAAATAATGAGCTCAAAAGAAGAACTGACTCTTGTTCGCTACATGACATTATTTTTTTATAGCAAAGGATTTTGTAATAACAATATTATTATTAATAAAAGTCATATGATAGTAGAAGTTTAAAAAAATAGTTAAGTAATTAATTTAGTGCTTACAAAACTAAACTTAATAAAAAAGTATATTTATCTAAAACGATAGATAAATAATGGATAATAGATAGTTAACAATTAAAGATGGTAGAAGAAAGTTGGTAAACCGCGAAAGACTTGGCCAACAATCATACTAAAAAATCTAACTGAAATGTTTTATGAGATTAAACAAAACGTTTGGCAAAAATGTTCTATACATGGAATAATTTTATTGCCCATGTTTTGAATTATGGACTTTGTTGTTTCTTTACTGTAACCGCTATTTTATTGCTCTATGTTTATTTTTAAAATAAAAGGGTTTTGCTATATATATATATATGGTTAAGTTTAGCATAATACTTAATCTTAATGTTTTTCCCATTACATAGAAAACTAACAAAATGAGAATAGCATTTGTTGATATTCAACCACACAGTACAACTCACAATTTAAAATTATGAAAATTACAGGATTTAACTAATCTAGTTTTAATTAAGCTAAATTTGTAATAAATATTAAAACAAAATATTGTTACAAATTGTCAGTTTAATAAAAACTGTTAAAATTATTTTTGTTGTAATTTTTTATTTACTTTATTTACTTTATTTGCTTTATAATACATTGTTAATTTGTATCTTTAAAATTGGTAAATTATTGTTTAATATTATTAATTAAAATTTTTTAAGTAAATCAGATTGTTATGTAAACATATCCTTGTACATATTATCATACCGTCAGTATGGTTTAATAAACAACAAGTATAACATTATATAATAATTCATCTTTAGCATATTCAGATATTTTCTTTTTTGTGAATTTGTTTAGTATTAGCGATAGTAAAGTTATTGTTAAATATCTAAAGTTTAATTATTGGTATAAATGTAGGCTCGCTGTATTTAAACATAACTTCTAATGATTTACTCATTTTCAGTAGTGCCATGTATTTATAACGTAATTTTTTAAACAAACAACCAATAGTAAACGTATAATACAATAAACTAAAAATGTTAGTATTTATGCACTTTAACAATCAACCCCGTACATTTTTCGTTTTAAAAATAGCAACATTATCAAGCTGTTCCCACTAAGCGATAAAAAGCTCCGGGGTAACCTCACCTTGGTAAATCAGTTCATCTCTTAAACTGGTTAAACCCAGAGCTAACACTAAGCTAAGATTACATTATTTCTTTATAAAGTTATTAATTCTTGAAATAGATTTCCGTTAAAGAGTATCAATGCTCAATCAACCCTGTCCTTTAAGCGTCTGTATGATTAATATGCTCTTTCTAATTTCTCTTAAACACTATACCATCTGATCTATTTAATATATTTGTAGCATTCACTATCGTTTTATTTTGTATTTATTTTTTAACTTTAATTTTTATTTATATTATTTTTTATTTTCTTTTATCATAATAATGCTGATAATATTTAAACCAAGGATCAAAAGTAGTTCGATTCCTACTTAACTCATAAACCCACGTCTAACCTATAAACTGTAACAACGAATTCTTAAATACAAGCAAAATTTGATGAAGGCGTTTGCTGGCACCAAACAAAGCGTGGGTTTAAATTTGTGTGTAAAATTAAAGTTAGAAACTGATGATAATTCCATATAAGGATGAAACAACTGTACAGTTCTCCTGGTTAATTGAAACCAAGTGGATTTATTATTCAAGTGGATCTGGCAAATTTAATAAAAATAATTAAAACCCCATTAATAAAAATTTTAAATAATTGTTAAATATTTAAAAATAAAATTAAGTAACTATATAAACAAGTTTATATTAAAAACAATAACAAACAAATTGATCAAAAAGAAATGTTTATGCAAAACAAAATGTGGTCTGGAATAATTTTTTTCTTAAAAAAATTTATAGTAATAAAAAAATAAAATAAATAAAAATTAATACAAAATACAACCATTTAATAAAATTCACTTAGTTATATATATTTTTAAATAAATAGTTTTAATCAAATCAATCTAACGTCTACTTTGCTGTTTTTAAAAAATAAAATATTAAAATTTTTTAAACAATAATTATTTTGTTTTTGTATACATAAAAATAAATATTAAGTTTAACTTGTTAAAAATTGTTTGATTTCGCAATATCTTTTGAAGGCGCGTTTTAAATTTAAATTGCCTTTGTTGGTGCCTCTTCAGTTATGTCTGGTTCGGGAAGTGATGTAGTCGAGGATGAATTTCAAGTTGAAAAGATTTTGAAAGTTCGTATTAGAAATGGCCGTAAAGAATATTTTTTGAAATGGAAAGGATATCCGGAGGAAGACAATACTTGGGAACCTGAAGAAAATCTAGATTGCCCTGATTTAATTAAGGTTATTATTTATTGTTTATGTAGTTTAAATTCATACGGTTTTACGTGTTACGGTACATTTTAAAGCATATATTTGTTTTGTTTATTTAATAGGTGTATTTATTTTTACTGTCTACTTTTTTGATTGCTGTTTTTAAAATTAGATTAATATCGGAAAGTTTGTTGTGCAGCTTTTACGTGTTTTTCGTGTTGGTTTTATTTTTGAGTAACACTTTGGGTTAATATATATTAATTTCTAGATTTAATTGGTATTGGATAAAAAGTTTGGAACTTTAAACAAAAACCTAGAATAATTTTTCATTTTGTCGTTTACATTTTACAAACTGTTTAGAGAATTAAACCCATATTTTAATCCGGATTTTGGAGATCCTAGTTGTGGTATACTTTGCTTATGTAATTTGGCTCATTTTAAATTGAGTGATTATTTATTCTTTTCTATTTTAATTTTGGAAGTATATTACTATTGAAATGAGTTTGCTGATAACAAGATAAACCATTAATTTATTAATTTTAGCTCAATAATAATTAACCTTTTTTAATCCTATGTTGGCTCTTTCACTTGCGGAATATTTATTTGGTATGCTATACGAACTTAGAGGTAATAGACATCTTTTTGTTACCGTATAGTTGAAAAGTTTAACTAACCTAAACAGTTGTACTGCACTCAGCTGGTTTATTTGTAGTTTTTACTAAGTGTTTATTAAAAAAATTTGATGCTTATTTTATTTAAATACAGTTTAGGGAGATTAGTGCTGTGTATGTTAATGGTAGTAATTTTGATTTAGAAGTGTTTAGAAAATTATGCATTTATGTTTAGCAGTAAACTTTATATGTATACTTTTGTTGATTTGTTTTTAACAGGATTTTGAGGAGCGCAGAGCACGTGAAAAAGCACCTAGCGGAGCTACTCCACGAGCGAGTAATGATTTAAATAAATCACGCGGTAGAAAGAGTATATCTAGTTCAGATTCTAATGTGAAAGATGATGATGTGTTGGAACCTGCTAAGAAAAAAAGAGTATCTAATCTTGGTAATGGTGATAATCAGTCTGAATCTGTAGCTGATGACGACAAAGATTATCAAGATGAGGAAGTGAAGGTGGGTTTATCGTATTTTTAAATCTTGAATAAAATGCAGACCAGGTAGTGTGATTGATTGGTATTTGTAATGCATTTGATTCATTTTAGAGAACATACGCTAAAATAATATGACTGAAGCATATTCAGGAAACATTTGTTTTAGCACTTTACCTTTATAGTACTCTATATTTAAATTTGAGGAATGAGAGTATTGATGTTGCACATAGTATTTGGAGATAAATATGTTTTTTACAAAAGCTTTAGACCTGAAAATGATTCACAGATTTTTTCGGGAATGGCAATATTACTGGTAGTTCTTTTTGCTGGAGCTTGTTTATTGATAGAAAAGAAGGGTCTGCAAAAATACAAACTTTTGCAATGTGCACTTAATAAACGACATTTGACTGTCTTAACTACATTTTAGACCCTGTATGTGCTGACTTTAAGTGTTAATTACATTCCGAATTAAACTCCTCCAGTGATCTCTATTATATGACAAGGATACATATTTTTGATGGTGTTTACCTTATGGTAACGCTCAACTAAATTTATAAAGAATAAAATGTAGTTTTTAAATGCACATTTCTATTAAAGACGTACAAGCGTCACAGTGCTCGCTAATTAAATATATGAATTTGTTCAGTTGGTGACGTAGTGACCTTTATGCGTCATATAAAACAATAGATTCTAATGACTTGATCAGCTTAACAAATGTAGGACAATAAAAGTTTCTTGGGTGACAATATCATTGTGATAGCGCCACTCTTTGCAAAGGTTGGCGATGTTGATATTTTGTTAGCATATTATCCCTTAGCTCAATGGCTACATATGGTATACGTAAACCTTAAGGCAACTTTTAAGTACCCAGGATGTAGGCTTTCACCCATATGTTAAAACAGAAACTCAGTTATACCTTTGAGCACTCGATCCCTGTTGTGTTGGTTTAGGTACTTGGAAGTACCTAATCCGGAATGCACCATGCAGAAATATCGTCACTGAATATGGAGACTGTAAACACTACTTAAATCCTTAATTCTTAGTATACCTATTGTCTGGGTGATGTAGACTAAGGGGGAGACCGACCCCTACTTAGCGCGTCCACAGGTGGCGGATAGTGGAATGACCTTTAGCAATAAAGGTTAGCTGTGAATAAGACTGTGCCAAATAAACAGACGTGGACCAAACGGATACTCAGGCGTTAAGGTCGTTAACGTGTTGACAAAAATCCGACAACGTTTATCAGTGTCACCCTGAGTGTTATCACCAAGCCATCCTATTTAGGGACAGCACTGCTTGCTCCACCCGGAGAGGGACCTAGAAAAGATGGTTTAAAAATTGCTCGTCTTTTCACCAGGATGGCTGACCGCGGCTAACTGGTCTATATACTCGCGGTCAAAATTTTCAGAAAATCAATTAAAGATCGTGGTCAACAGGGCAGATACTGATGACCAAATTCAAAAAACACCATTCTCAGAGCTCAAACAAGGCAGAATGTGACTCGCGACGCTACTGCCTGCTCTGTGAATATTACTCGCGATAAGGCACCGGTTATCTAGGAAATGCACAGGATGATGTAGTGTTGATTGCGTTGTTTTACAAGCAAGCATTTTTTATTTTTAACGAGATTAATTACAATTTTGGGCGGCATATTTGCATTTTTGTGACGAGTGTATCACCTTGACAACATACATTCATTATATGGTTTGTATATAGCATTGTTAATTGAGATTTAAGATAATTTAATTAATAGATTTTTAGACTATACATTAGTTATTTTTTTACTAAAATAGAATATTTTTTGGTATTTACTGAAAATGACGTGTATGTACTTGTAAATAAGTATTGATTTTTTTATACATTTTTTGAATTCATAGACAAAAACATCAAAATCTGGTAAAACTCGTGGTTTTGCGCGTGGTTTAAAGGCTGAACGCATTATTGGAGCCACTGATTCTAGCGGAGAACTTATGTTTCTTATGAAATGGTAAGCTGTATTACATGTTAATTTGTAGGGATTAATAGTTATGTATTTTCACTAAGCATGTTTTAAAAGTTCTTTAAAGAGGTGTTCATATATTATATACTATATTTTGACTATTATTGCAAATATGAAAAGTTGAAGAGCTTTTATCCTTAGTGTGAAAACAAACAAAGGAAGACATGCGTGTTAAGTGTTTGAGAGGTTATAGCCAAAGCATTTTTTTTTCAATGTACTATATTTATATCAAATCATTTTACTATAGTGTTGATATGCATTTATTTTTAAATGTAGGAAAGATTCTGATGAAGCTGATTTGGTACCTGCTCGTGAAGCCAACATTAAATGTCCTCAGGTTGTTATTCGATTTTACGAAGAACGACTAACATGGCACACTCCCGAAAATCGATCGTCTGCTGGTTCTCAGCGCTCAGGATCGACTACACCAGCACAAGCTTCAGCTGCAGTTGCTCGTTCCTAAACGTTGCCTACCAGTCAGTAACTGTTAGATGGCATTTCTAATTCCACAAATTATACTTTTTATTTATGTTTAACAGTTTTCATATTGTAAAAATGTATTAAATTATGTCATATTTGCCTTGTTTTTTGGTCCCTGCTGTTATTAGTCCAGGTGCCTAAGGGTACCTAGTCTAGAATACACCACGTGGAGGAAGAACAGTCAAAAATATCACCATCGTTAGAATTTGAGATATTATAAGCATTACTTAAATCTTCATTAGCATAGTGTGTTTTTGATTACTTATTAGGTGTTTGTTTATTTTAAAGTTATCTACTAAGTTCTTCGCTTAGTTTGATATTTCTTGCGTTTTACTGTGCATGGGTTTCAAAAAATGAACAGACTTTGTGTAATAATGACAATTGTTGGTTTTGGGATTGCCATCCCTATAGACTTAGATAATCTAGCAGCGTTAAAAGGTTGGATAGTACTATGTAGTAGTGGCTATTATATTTAAGTAGAAGGCCTACATAAATAAATTATTGATTCGAGTCATTTTATTCTAACTCAGTTTCATTTGTTTTGTTGGTGACGTAGTTACCTCTTGATTAGTTCTATGTTTGTACAGCATGGCTAACGATATCTTGATAGGCGTAACAAACATGGGAGAATAACTTTTATTTGATGGACGGCATTCTTGTAACAGCTTCACTGTTTGCGAAGATTTTTTGTAAGTTATATCTCTCAGCCTAACAGCTGTGTATGGTGTACACATCTTTAAAGTATCCCAAGTATGTTCTTGCACTCGTCCGCCTAGGCGGTAGTCCAGTTATGTGGCAATGCATTTCATATCTACTGTGTTAGTTTAGGTGCACTTAGTCCAGGATGTCATGTGATTGACAGGAATATCACATTTGTTGAAATCTTGGAGAATATTAACAATAATCCATTTTATTGCACACGAATTTTAGTTTCTGTGTGTCATTTAACTACTTTGAAAACGAACAAAATGGTATAAAGTATTTTGCATTCAATAAGAAATATTTGCTCTAAAATGTGGAGATAGTGGAATAGTTATTTAAAATTTTACACCTTTGTAATCGTGATTAATATGCAGAAGTAATATAATTTTTAGGATAATTAATCTATTATTAACTCCGCCTGGATTGGATCAGAAATGATTCAATTTAGCCAGTGCCAAGCCTGGATAAAGGAGGAGGGTTTGAGCGTAAGGTTAGCAATCTGGCTTCTGCAAAAAATTTATACTGCTAAGGAAACAATAAGAGAACGTCATTCCGGCAGTGAAAGCCGAAAGTAAACTCAATCTTCGATTTGCAGAGTCTTCAATGCTAACGAGACTTTGTTATTGTTGTTGTTTTGCTGTAATTGTTGTCTTATTGCCCCGTGTTTATTTTTAAAGCAAAAAGGGTTTTGTATAATATATAATATAATAATGTATTATTATTTTAAGTACTTAATGTCATTACAATAAAATGTTTAACATTCCAGCGGTACAGTGCTGGACTCAAATTTGGGGTGGGTATTGGCTTGGGTGTCACCAAGGGCACTATAATATCTATTTGCAGAAATATAATTTTTGTGAAGCATTTAAGTAGTAATAAACAAATAGAAATAAATAAAATCTAAGTCTTAACTTTGACCTACGCAATGTGAAATGTGTTTATTTTTTACACATTTTAAGTTTTATATGTAATAAAATAGAAAATAAATAACTTTATTATGAATTGATGTTACCTGCCACATGTTTCTTTGTCTATGTACTCACATTTAAATAATGAAATAATTATTTTGTTTGAAGTTATTGTTGCGTAATTATCTTATTTAGTTCATCTAATTTTTATATAAATTATGTGACTACTGGAAAAGTTTAAATTGGATAACTGCGTTTGATACAGAAATTGTTTTATGAGTTGTACATTTTGCATAAATATATATTTAAGAAAATGTGATGGTTATACTTGGCTATTTCAAATACAGTCAAAATTTTAACGCGGATAATGATTACTATTAATGGATATAAGTAGTATCGCCTTAAAAATAATTTAAATAAAAATGCAGTAAATGCATTTTTTTCTCAACGTATATAAATAAAAACTGCATATTCATTAATTGTTTGTTTTGAAAATAATTATTAAAATTACATATTTGTTGGATAAACAAATTGCAATTAAAAAAATGCATTTTTAAAACCAAATGTACCAACTAAAAATACGAATTCATTACGTTTTTGTACAGAATGCTTTTTACATTTCAATATAATAATACATTATACTACACACTGTACATTTTTTGAAACGAAGTAATTTTATTCATTAATGCATACAAAATTAAAAAAGAAAACAGTATTGCACAAAATTTAAACGAAAATCATCTACAACATTTGCATTTTTTCAGAAACAGTGCTTGGATATCTTTTCGAAAATTGGGATTCATGAAACCGTATATAATTGGATTGATTGCGTTGTTTATATAGTACAAATAAAATATAGGCAAATAGAGAGGTACCGTTTGAATAGCCATCAACATGGCTGGTAAAAATGTTACTATATACACGACAGCTACAACGAAAAGCATAGCAGCTGTTTTAAGATTTTGAAATGCCATTGTGTCGCGCAGCTGTTTACTTGATTTGGCAATAATTTTGACCTTAGCATTTTGTTGTTCATCATTTCGACTGTTTTTCGTCAAATGATTTGTATTATTGACAACATCGTTCAAATCGATTGCAGTAATGTCACAAGGACTGTGTGCGTCGTCAGTAGACTTGAGCTCCAATACATTGGTGTATGCGCCACTTGCTTTATTGCAGTCGTCTTTGTCCACATGACTACGATCGTTTTCATCGATTGCTGCTGCTGCTGCTGCTGCTGTTAGCGACGACGATGAATGAGTTAAATCGGTTTTGGATTTTCGAATTCGCATTATAAGTTTGTTGACAAATGCTTGTTTTCGACAATTGTTGTTTGGTGAAGAAGTGGAACTAGCTGTAACTAGTATTTTTGGGACTTGTTTTACTGAATGGAAGCCTTTCAGTTCCAATCGTTTTTTAAAAACCTAGTCATAATAATAGTAAAAAATATAAATTAAAAATAATTGTAAACAAGTACATTATTATAACAATTTTATCTTAGTAATGAATCGGTTTTATAACCGGTCGTAGAGCCTGTGTTGAGAATTTTAAAAATTAAAATGTAAATCTATTAACGGTAGTATAATATAATTAAAATAACTATCTGAAAGAAATTTGAAAAAACAACAGTTTGGTATACTTAGAAAGTACAAAAATGACACATGACTTTCTAAAAACTTCAAGTAAACTGCAAATGCAAATATTTTAAATGTTTTGATTGTGTTTAAAGAGAATTTTAATTTTAATTTATGTTTTCAAAATAATATAAATTACATTTTTAAAATAAATAATTATTTTACAGAACATAAAAACTCTTTTTATCAAAAAATTGTAATAATAAAAAATTAATGACTTTATACCGTTAATTTTTTAAAAAGGGGAATTTTTGTTATGTAAATTATAAGTTTATTTATAAATTGGAGTAATTAACAAACATAAAATTATGTAAACAAAGTTGTTAATTTTTTATTTTAAAGTGGTTGTTTACATAACCGACAGTATTAAATTTATAGCGAATTAATAAAATAAAAATAACTTTAATATGTAAAATATAAAATAATTTATGGTGTAAACAAAAAAATTAAATAATTTAAACACAAGACTTAGTTGTGTAAACAAAATAACATTTCATTAACAAATTAACTTTATAGAATTAAATAATAAATAAAATAGGTTTTAAATTATAAATTACAATTGAACAATTTCGCATCGACAAAAACATTTCAGAAGGCTTATTTAATATTAAATCATTATAAGTCAAGGTTATAACTCAAGGTTAGCAATCTAATATCTTTAAAAATATTGCTAAATTGACAATGTAACAATAAGATATAATTGTACAAATGTACAGCAAAAAGTGAAAGTATGATTCCAATAATGGGGTTTGGCAAAATCTGATATACACAATACTGAAAGCCAAAAATTTAATGTACAATTGTATGGAACAATCTTGTTGCCCAATGCTTTTCAGAGTCAGAGGGAAATTACTTAAGTTTTTTAATAAATAACAGAAATACCTATACTTGGAAAAGATAAAAAATAAACCAATGTAATCAATCCCAAGCCTGGATAAAGAAGGAGGGTTTGAGCTCAAGGTTAGCAACCTGGCCTCTGTAAAAAAGTATTACTAAATTAACATAAACAAAAGGATATAATTGAATATAACTACGGCAGAAAAAGTGAAAGCATGATTTCGACAAAATGGCTTTGAGTGACAGTTTAATTTACAACATTCAGCATCTTTAATGCCAAAAAATTTAATGCAAAATTACATAGAACAATCTTGTTGTTTCTTGCTTTTTAGAACAAAAGGGGTTTTGCAATAAATTAATAATAACGTTTATGGAAAACTTGTGTGGTAATTGAATGAGGTTTTTCCATATAGCATATCCAAATCTATCTCGCAAGTTTACAAGATTATTATAGCGAATTCTGTGAGGTTATAAAATACACCAACTTTTACCGTAACATAAAGTGTATAATATTGTTTATGTTTCAGTATTTTATTGTGCTCAAATCACATGTACATACGTTTTTTGTTTGTTAAATATAGAGAATGCCAAATAATTATATTATATTACATTAAATTATATCTTGTTAGCATATATATTTATCTATATAAAATTGTATTATACCATTTTGCCACGCAATATAATACTGATGGCTATAGCATAATAATATCATTAATTAATTCATAAAAATTCAATTATTTTTTACTAATTAGTTATACTATATATGCAAGTAAACGTAAAAAGTATAAATTTACATATTTTACAATCTCTAATTTAATTAATACATTTATATACATTATTTGTTTTTTATTAATTATAATATATTTAAAAATCAGCATATATTGAAACTTCTTTACTGTTTAAGAAAGTTTTACACATTTTTACGCCAACACATTTTTTATTTTAACTACAAAATTTATAAAAGTTTTACACTAAAATAAAGACTAAAAAATGTTTAACTTTTTAGTTTACATATAAAAGATAAATTTTAAATTTTATCTAGCAATAATAATATTCTGCTAAACAGGACAGTGTTTAATAATTTTTATTGTAATTTACATTCGACAAGTTTTTTAATACATTACCTCTATGTGTAAACAAAAAGTTCTATTTCATTGTTTAATGTTCCCAATCCGTTATGTTCCTGTTTGTTAATTTCCAACATATACGGGTACTAACGTCATATTTCTAATACAATTGTTTGCATTAAAAAAATGCTTCTTTTTCTTCTTTTTTACAGCTTTTCCCTCTTTAATGAGGGGTCGTTGTTTCTGATCAGCCATTCTCCATTTGGTTCTGTCTGTAGCGTCAATTTTTGTCAATCCCTTTTCTTTCATATCGGCTTCCACACAATCCAATCATCTTCTCTTTGATCGGTCACAATTTCTTTCTATCTTCCACTGTTAATGTCATTATTCTCCACGTAATGTAGGATGCCCTTTCTGACGCAAACCCTTCTCCTTTATCCAGTCTTGGGACTGACTAGATCGGTTCATTTCTAATCCCCACTAGGCGGAGTTTATTAAAAAAATGTTTTAGTAGTTCAAAACTAAATTTATCATTTTAACACAACTGCATTATGATCTATTCAACGAGTATCTTTTTTAAAAACAGGATGCAATTTAAAATTAAAACCTATTTACATAGCTCAAATAGGACAAGTCACTAAACTTATACTCAAGAGTTTCATCCCACTACTAACCGTCTAAGCTATAGATTTACTTAACGATACATGTTTTTATATCAATAGTTGAACACTTATAAACCTGAAAAATAAGGCTATACTTTGAATTAAAAATTATTTAAAAAAATATGTAATAATTATTTAAAATCCGATTAACGCTAATTTATAAATATTTCAATTTCATCATTAAATTAATGGTCAAAATAAACGGGAATAAATAATGCATTTGGACAACTTAATATGAATATGTTAAAAATGAAATATTGTTAAATAATACGTACAAACTATAAATGTTGTCGTTAGAAAACAAACTTTTAGTTTTATTTTACAAAGTCAACTAACTGTACTATTTAAAAAAAGATTTAATTAAAGGATTTGTTTCTATAATTTAAAAAATATTATTGTATTTATACATACATCAATGTAACATGTGTGTATGGTTTATTCAAAAGCATTTTTAGTTTACCAAACACCTGTTCTTTTATCTTAGTTAAAAATGTGACAAAATATTTTATACATTTAAATTGTTTAGGATATCAAATAAAACTATACAATGTACACATGGTTGTATTATTTATGTGTTGAATCAATAATTATTAAAATAACCAACATAAAATACAAACACTGGCAAAAATAAGTTGTACATTTAAAGTGTTAAACATCAGAGTAAATTTAAGCAAATTTTAAGACGCATTGTTTCAAAAAAAGAGTTTGATATAATGTTTGTTTTTATATTTGAATAATATTTATTAGTGCTTTATTTGTTAAACGTATTATTATTATTATTATTATTATTATTTATTTATTTAACCAAGTAACATTCGAAATTCCAATTTGCGTTAATGTTGACGGAGTGAGGTTAGAACTCAAGATTAACAGCGTGGTGTTTGTAAAAAGTTTTATTCATAACGAAACAACATGATAATTTTGTTTCTGCAAACAAGAGCAAATAAGTAAAAGCATATTTCTAACGACAGACTTAAATGAGAAAGTTGAAACAGGTTAATTCAAAACATATCCTGTAGGATCTGCAGTGCCAAACATTTAAAGTACTATTACATGAAGCAATCTTGTCACTCCATGCTTTTTAAAGTAAAATGTTTTTATAATAATAAATAATAAATAGATAATTTATAACAAGGCATTTCAATGTAAAACAAACTAGCAGGAAGTGCAAAAAAACAGTTACTTGTTTTTCGATGTACTTTTACATATTGAACGACTTGACGTAATCTAAATTAAATCTAGTTTAAATTAACCTATTTAAAGATTTTTAAACAAGTTACAAATTATTGACAGTTATGTACATTTGTGTTTATTAATATTACATGTTTAATGCAAAAAACAATAACAACTTACAAATAACTTAAAAAATCGCATCTTTTTGTTAATATTCAGAAAAATAGTTTATATATATTTATTTATATTTTGTAGATTTATTGCCTGAATGCTTTGCATAAGACATGCAAGACAACAATTTATGTAATAAATGTTTAAACATTTAAAAGTTAATTTTAATTTTCTAGTAACAGTATGTTTTAAAGTAATATAAAAATGTTCGATACACATTGTTCGGTCTGAGTATTTCTGTTACTCTTTCTTGAACATGGATTGAAATTGTTAGCTGCAAGTTAAACTCAAAATTTTCGAAAAACATTAAAAAATTTTTATTTATGTTTACTACTTTGAATGTTGTACGAGAAACGCATCTTTCAGCAGTGGACACTTTAGAGTAGCCAATCGTAGGCCTACATTTAGTGTCAGTGATGAAATTTGAACCCATGTTCACTAGATCTACGCCGGGCGCTGTATAGCTAGACTATATATATATATATATATATATATATATATATATATATATATATATATATATATATATATATATATATATATGTATATATATATAATAATATAATAATATTTTACATGCACAATTTAATTATGCATAGTGACGTAGTCATTACAGGTCCGTTATTAATTACTTTATTATTAAATATTTATTTTACGTAAATTAAATATCTAATTACTTTTTTGTTTTATTTTTTAAATATCACATTATAGAATGTTTAAATAGCAAATAATTGGTATTGATTAATATTTTTGATAAGAAAAAATGTTTGCATTACGATACTTGTGTAATAAAACTGGTGGAAGTTTGATCTTACTCACAAATGTGGACCTTTATCTAGCTGTGCTAAATGTCTACTTATTAATAAGTGTTTTTCATAAAATTATTTAATTAATACATTAAAAAAACTAATACCTGCAACACAAAATTAATATACACCCAGTGATCTATTTTTGTAATTAATTTTGATGCAAAAAATAACAATATTTGTTTGTCTACCTATAGTCTAACTATAATATAAAAATTAGCTCCACTTTAAAAAATATTAATTGTTGTAAAACCAGTAATTAGAGTCACATTTATAATTCCGACATTAAATGATTTGCTCACTAGTTTCTCTCTCTCTCTATATATATTCAAAGCATTTAAACATCAATTGTGATAGGGTAGGAAAACTGACTAAAACACCTAAGTTGTAGTCAATACTATTTCCAGTCTCACACTCTACACTAAATGCTGCATGCATGTAGGCGAAACGACAACAATTCTACTAACAACGCACCAAGTAAAAATCAAAAGAATTTTAATGACAACGTCAACTGGTATAAACTCGTTTACAATGACACGCTAAATCATGATGTCCTTAAAACAGTCAATTCGCTGTCATATGTTTACATATCCAAATAGCACACACTGTTTCTACTTTTAAAACGTCATGACTTGTTGTAGCAAAGCCTTTTCTAAATTTGTACAAATAATTTTATAAACTATTGAATGCATTTTGAAAATAGTTGGATAAATTTTAAATAATTTTTAGCATGTGTTTACTAATGAAATTTTGTTAGTAAAAAATAAAATCTGTTTTAATTATAAATAATCATGTTAAAAATAAAATGTTTATTAATTACATATCAAAACATACCGGAAGTTATTTATTTTTATTTTGATATTAAAAAACACGAAGGTTTTATAAATAGGCCTCATTTAAAAAGTGTTACTTATTATATTATATACAATATATATATATATATATATATATATATACAACTCTTTAAGAAATTAGTGTTAAAAGTAAAAAAAACTGTAATCAAAATTAATTTGCTATTATGTTTTTTTTGCAAAAATAAATATTAAACATTAGAAATAATGTTAAATACTTATTAGTTGCTTTATATTTACTTAGAAATATTTATTTAAAAATGCCGGGTTAGTGAAAAAAGTATATTTTAAAAACGACATACATATAAACGTGAATAATAAGTTGAAGTTACATAATTTTTGTTATAATTGGTTTTTTATTAATTTGTTTGCTTAATTTCATTAAAAATAAACGTTTAATAGTTTAAATTTATACTTATATGTACATTCGACTTTGATCTAACTGTAGCGTTATAATACTGATCAAAACCAAAATTTAATTACTTGAAAATGTGTTTAAAATAATTATTAAATTAAAAAAATTTTTTTTACTAGTCTAAATTAATATATATATATATTTAACCTTAAGCTTAACTGCCTTATCTGTTTTCGTTCTGTAAAATGAATACCAACAGTAGAAAAAATTACCACATTATTAATAATAAACACCATGTTATAGAAAATTTTAAAATTATGCATTTTTGTTTAAACAATTAGCTGAATTATATAAAGTAAGTCTTACAACAATTTATTGTATTTAGAATAGAAAAAAAAGTGCAAAACTATGATAATGTACAAAGAACAAGAATACCATTTGAGACCAAAAATCGAACAATTGTTGTAAAAGTAAATAAAATTACATTAAACCTATTTCTAATATTGTAAAAAATAATTTACAAGAATATAGTTATTTGGCGGTAAAAATCGTTAAAAAATTTGGTTTAACATATGAATTATACGTTTGGTATAAACCATTTATTAATGAGAAACAGAAAAAATATAAATTTATGTTTTGTAACAATTGGATTAAAAGACGATTGTATCATTGGCGCTCTGTATATTTTCTAGATAAAACAATAATTCGAGATAAATCATTCGGTTACAAAAACAAAAATGTATGGGAACCTAACGTTTGAAAAATATCTCGTCCCGGTAGTTAGAAAAAACACTTATCCTCGACAGGTGATGTGTTGGCTTAGTATTAAGTATAATAAACCTGTCAAATGGAAAATTATACCAGGCATCTTAAATGGGGTAAAATATTTTTCAAAAATAAAGAACGTTTTTTATAATAAAATGCAGCACACTTACGCGGACGTTACTACTGTTTTTCAGAACAATGCTCCACATCATACGTCTAAAAAGTAATGTTATATTTATCTAGGTTTGCTTCAATTATTACCTTACAGTTCAAACATTAATGTTTATTTATTTATTTTTATGTTTGCTACTTTAAATGTTTTACGAGAAACATCTTTCAGCAGTAGACAATTAGTGAAGCCAAACGTGAGCCAGCATTTTAGTGCCGGCGATAGAATTCGAACCCATGTCCACTGAGGTCCGAATTCGAGCGCTGTACCGCTAGACCAATATACTAAAGCGCATCACCAAGCATACTGATTTGTACAATTGCAATCGGTTTGTTGTTTAATATGAGACAAAACAAGAATAGAATAACAGTCTCATCAATAGCATTCCAAACCGCTTAGTTCAATTAGTTAAAAGACGATTATATTAATTATTAAATATTTTGTGTTTTATAACGCAATCGATTATTTGGTAACGGAAAAAATTCCATGTGTTTTTTTTTTCATATTTGACGTTATATTTTATATTTTTGAACAAGTTGACTTTTTATATAAAAATGTTTGTAATAACAATCATATTAATATAATGGTAATTGCATTTTATTTATTACATAGTATTATATACAGCATAATTAAACTGATTTCTTTTTTAAGTCAAGTGATTGTTACAGATGTTTTAGTAACTACGTCTTTATTAGTGATTGTTTAGGATATATATATATATATATATATATATATATATATATATATAAGTTTTTTAATTAAATATGATTTAGCCAGTTGTGTCATTGCAATTAGAAAAGATTATTTATTTATTTATTAACATAAAATTTAATACATCACTTGAAGTACATTTAGTATATACATACATACCTAATATATAATTAATGTCATTAAACAAAACAATACAAAATAATAGTAAAAAGTAAAATTTTAGACAAATTAGTCAATTTACATAACTATCACCTCCGCTTAG
This sequence comes from Cardicola forsteri, assembly GCA_025895645.1. Classification (NCBI taxonomy): domain Eukaryota; kingdom Metazoa; phylum Platyhelminthes; class Trematoda; order Strigeidida; family Aporocotylidae; genus Cardicola; species Cardicola forsteri. Next base: position 635,112 of record JAKXYG010001092.1, on the reverse strand, counting down.
TTAGGATTACTAATGATTCAATCTAGAAGGGTTTGAGCGCGCAAGGTTAGCAACCTGGTCACTGTTACAGAAACAATAAAAGAACGTTTTTTCGGCAAACAACGGCAAAAAAGTAATCGCATCTATCTAGATGACAAAGTTACACAGATGACAGGGTTGAGTAAAATCCGAAAGGAAGCTCAATCTTAGAGTTGCAAAATCTTTAATATGATCGAAACTTTTTTATTATTGTTGTTGTTGTTTTGCTGTAATTGTTGTCTTATTGCCCCATGCTTATTTTATAAAGCAAAATGGTTTTGTATAATATATATATATATATATATATATATATAATTATTAAGTGACAAAAATATCATTAATATATTTGTTTGGTCAGGATTCTTGAATTAATATAAAACAACTTCTGACATAAATGTTTGTATTAAATACTAAGCGCAAATTATTAATTTTATTAACTTTAAATTTTGCATTAGTAACATTGTCTGATAAAATTGATTTTAAAGCACGTTATAATTAACTGTGATAATATTTTCTTTTACTTATAAAATGTTGTTTTTTAAATACATTAAAAAAAGTGATAAGTACAAAAGAAAAATTAATTCTATTATCAGATTTTAAATGAGAATAAGACATTAAGAATTAAGAATTTAAAGTATTGGGATTTTTTTATAATACCAAATAAAAATATAGGAAGACGTAGACTGTGAGATGAATTCATTTCGTATATTCTTTTCAGTCATAAATATATAAATAATTAGTATATATATATATATATATATATAGCAAAAATATGTAATATAATATAATGTAATTAACTTAACATTAATTAACATTAATTGCATCACATTACATCATATATATATATATATATATATATATATATATATATATATATATATATATATAATATGTTTGTAAATAAAGAGAATATACGAAATAAATCATCCTAAAGTTTACGTTTTTAATTATTTTTATTTGAAATTATAAATGGAACCCAATGCTTTAAACATTAGATTTTAATAATAATATCATAAATCCATCAAAACAAATTCTCATTATTTATTGCACTAAAGAAGAAAAATAAATATATAAATATAAATAGAATTACATGATCATATAATTTCCAGCTATATAATGTTGAATAAAAAGATAAGGGTAAATAAAAATAAGTTATACATGTAGTCATGGTAAATTAGAGTAGCGCAACCATTCGAGGGACCGCCTAATGATTTAATTATTAGCGATTAACTTAAGTGAAATGAAACAGACACGTTACATGAATAAATAGCATGCAAATACAAATGATAAAATATGCTTTTTTTGCATATAGATCTTTTGACAGATTTAGTTTAAAAAACACTATTAAGTTAATAAAACAAGTTTATTTGTGCATAAATACATGTATTATGTTACCTATTTAGGTTGTAACTAAAACAAGACGATAAACAAATTTTAAATGTAATTTTACTGTTTCTACTACATTTAATAATTTCGGATATATGAGAATATTAATATAATTTATTTGTCAATAACTTATTATTTTAATTTTAAGAGATATGTTAATAATTAATTCATAATTTATTAGTTTGTTTATACATTTTATAAAGTATATTGATTTTAAAGCTTTGTATTTAGAAAAATATAATATTTAGAATAAATTTAAAAACGTACAAAAAATATTGAATAATTGTAAATTAAACTAACAGACTATTATAAATTACATGTTAATTAAAAAATAGATTTAAAATGCAAAATATGCTTTAACTAATATTTATTCGGTAAAACAATAATAATAATAATAATAATAATAATAATAATAATAATAATAATTGTTATTATATAACTAATAAAATGAAAATAATTACTAAAACGTCTAAATCAAATTAAAATTGTTTTTATTTTTCAACAAAATTTATTAAATTTTTAATTAAAAATATGTTATTAACAATTTATTAAATTAAAGAAAGTTTTTTACTGAAGCAATAAATTTTGCATAAAAATTTAATTTTTTTTGAAAGTAGTTGTTTTTGTTTATTTGTATTTGTTTTAATTGCATAAATGAACTAACATATAATTGAAATTAACAACAATAAAACAACACAAAGTTTAAGAACAAACAAACAAAATATCAACCTTTATTTAAAATTATTTTCGTTATTTTTCAAAAAATCTACCACTAATAAATTACATTATATATATATATATATATATATATATATATATATATATATATATATATATATATATATATATATATATATATATAATATATAACCAATTCTATTTATACAATATTTTATATATATGCCATCAGTATATATAATCTTTTATTAAATTATTAAAAAACTAAAACTATTTCATATTTGCGATATTATCATTAGAATTAAAATTACATTATTAAAATTTAAATAGGTTGCATTGCATTATTTAACAATAGCAATTTTTGTAATTTGCATTTTTGTTTTAAAATAAAAACAAATTAAATTAAATCAAACATTTTCTAAATATTTTAAAAATAAAAAAAACATTTTATGTTAATAAGTTTAATAATTGTTGATAGTAAACAAATCAATATTTAATATTTTTTTCTATATATATATATATATATATATATATATATATATATATATATAATTTGCAAAACATTAGATTTACTTAGATAAATTATAAAAAGATAAACCTGTTCTACTATGTTTACTGATTTTCGAAAATATATTATAAAATATATAATAAATTTTAATTTGATTGACGCAAAACATGAAACAGAAAGCAAGACCATTTATGAAATACATGAAGTGATAAAAACGAAACAACGTAATTTCTATTTGTACATTCATAAAACATGCAATTTATACACACACACACACACACACAAACCTTTAACTTACTTGTGATACTTTATTGTAAATTAAAATGTAAAGAATAACTACAGACAGGATGCAAAGCACATAGCTAACTGTTTGACTTTTTTGAACAATATTGTAAATAACCTGATCCAACATGGTGTAATTTAATTTCAAAATTTCCGTGCATTCATATATAATTTTCGATTGTGATTCATTCAATTTGTCGCTTTGGTTTGCTGATTCAATTGGTGCAACTCGGACGATAAAGGTCGAACTTATGCCTAGCAACGAAGCAATAATAATAAGAACGACTACAATTTGTTTGGCTCTTGTCAAAGTAATAATTTTTAAAAATGGATGACATATGCAAAAGTAGCGATCGAAGCCAATGCAACTGATAAGCAAACTACTAAATGGAATAAATGTATTGTTTAGAAAATAGTAAAGTTTGCACATAAATGTCGAATCAATATTCCACTCCAAATATTCGATAAGCATTGTGCCGGGAATTAGGGTGTAACAGGCAAGAAAATCGGATATAGCCAGCGTGAGAATGAACAAACTGGACGTAAGATGATCGTGCTTAATAGCATAAACAATGATAACGAGAAGATTGCCGACAAGACCTATAATACATATAATGCCCAACATAACGAGGACAAGTGGAATTTGGGAAGACATATTGGCTGTCATAAATGACATTATGGGGCGTTTTGTCGTTTATTTGTTTGAAAAATGCAATAATAATTTTGGTTTGATTGTGTGTGTATGTGTGTGGCAAATTTAAAGCAAATTCATTCTTATTGAAAATGTGATTTTGTTTTTTTGTTTATTATCTAAAATATCAGAATAAAAGGATAAATAATTGACTTAACAAAAACATTGATATAAAATAAAGTCATAGCAATATAATTTATATTTATTTGTTATTTGAAATTGCATTTAATAAATAGTTAGTATAGCATTACTTCAAATTAGTTGATAATAATAAAATAAAACTTATCACAAAAAATAATGATAAACAAGAAAACATAGATTTTCTATTGACATTATTTAAATATTGAATAAGTTTATAATTAATGTATTTAATTGTTTATATATATATATATATATATATATATATATAAGTATAAACAATCGGTTTTTAATAAGCTATTTTGTATATATTGTAAACTTGGAACAAAGTTAATTATCATAATGCTATTAAAAATGATTACTTAAATACTTTACAAATGTACTTTTTTATTGCAAATTTACACAACTTTGTCAAATATAGTCCAAATTTATTGTATTACAAACGAAGATAGGTTAAAAAATAGAACGATAAATCTTAATCTAACAACAACAAGTATTATTTTCTAAAATAGCGATAGCAAAAAGTTATTTACAAATATATACTATGATATAGAATAAACATTCAGAAGTTGTTTACTCCCTATAAGTAAAGTGACCTCAATTAAACTAAATATAACTACAACACTAATGTAAATGCAATTGAAACATAATGTATATTCAGATAGTATGCTGCTTTTATTTTTACAAATATATTTATATATAATGTACTAATTAATTTTAAATAAACATTTATTTACATGTAGACAAATAAGAATAAAAAAATATGTACTTCTAATAAAAAATAAAGTGTTGTTACATGTTATTTTTAAATAATTTCAACAAATAAATTAAAGATAAGGATGGTAAAAATAGCCTGCTGCTAATTCATGTTAAGAACGAACGATTGAAGTGTGTGATTAGCAGCTCTACTATGGGAAGCAGCTTTAAAACAATTTATAAGCAAACATTTTAATACATGTATACATACCGATTGATACACACGCCGCTGTCAAAATGAATACAGTATATAAATAATTAGCTTTAATTAATCTTATTAAATTACACACTAAATATTTGCTACAACATCAGCGGTATCGATAAAAGGTGTAACAACTAATTTTAGTACCCAGTTGTAACTTATACAATGACCATAAATTAATTACTTTTTAAAATATACAAGAAGCGTGTGAATAGTGTTTTATAATAAATAATTATATATATATATATATATTGCATAATCTTATATATTTTAGGTAATATTAATCGTTTGCTATAATTTTATTTAAGCGTCTATGTTGAGATTTCATTCATTTATTAATTCAATATTTTGTATTAAATAATTATTTTTTTATATATAACTTTATTAATAAAAAACGTTATTATTCATGATAAAAATTTATAACTAATATCAATGTATTTGTTAAAAAATTGAAAATAAACGCCAAATTCCCGAAAGCTAATTATTATATTTTGTTTGTAAAAACGTTTTAATTTATTATAAATTTGCTAGTCAATATATATATATATATACGCTTGCCAAAATAAATATAAATGAATCGCATATGCGTACATTGTAAATTTAATACTTTGTTCAATTAATTTCTTTAAGAAATTAAAAATAGATTTGTTTTAATTATCATATACAAATATATGATTGATAAGCTTGTGTTTTTATAAAAATTGAATATAGATTAGAATTTCCTGCTAATACATAAATTATTTTTGAAAAGGAATACAAACGTTTTGCAATGTGAAACAAACAAAATCTTAACCTTGACATTTTATAAATATCATTGTACATTTAAATGAATTAAATACTGTTGTTTGAAAATAAAAGTTTTTATATTAAAAAATGTAAATAAAAGCTCAAAATATATTTTTAAATTTACAATAATAATAATAATCCTTTTCATATTTTTAAAATGCATTTTGAAAAAATTTTTAAGCTAAAAATTTGTAATTTATTATACATTAATTAATTTATTTTTCTTATTTTATTAAACTTGATTGAATCACAGTCAATTTTTAATCTGTTTAGATATTGGTAATTGTAAATTGTGACTGTATTGCGTGATCCCATTATTTTATAAAATTAGAATTTAAAAACTGCTAATGCACATTAGTGAAACAAATTCTGGTTAGGGATTAAGTGAATTTCTTTCAAAACACTTAGCATTATAAAGTGTTAATAATAATTAATCAAATTATACTAAATAAAGATATTAGAAAACGTAAACTGTGTATCACAGACATTGAATATATATATATATGTATATATATATATATAGCCAGTCTAAAATCCGCTCAAACAAGGTGGAGGATTAAAAGGTTAGCAGCCTGGCTTTTTTTAAAATAAACGCTTTTAAAAACCAACAATATGATGCAATACTAGTAAACTACAATAAAGAAGTAAAAACATGATTATAAAAGTAAAACAAGGTTTGTTTGGAGTTTTCAGTGTTAAAAATTAAAGGTACACTTAGCCAGAAAAACGTTTATACTCTATGCTATTTGGAGAAAAACGGTTTTGCAATATGCAATAATAAAATATGTAATGTATATTATTTATTGACTTATTCTATTTAATTGTTATTGCTTAAATACGTCAAGATAAACATTTTAGTAAATGATTATTTTAGCAAAGCCAAACAAAAGTTCGCATTTTGGTGCCGCCAGTGACACTTAAACCCAAGTACCACTAAACCACTCCCACATATATATAAATTAAAAATGTTTTTTATAATAACTTTTATAATAACTTTTTATAATGATTTTTAAATATACGTTAATTTTGAGGTTTTTTTTTTAGCCTATGTAATTTAATCTTATTTTACTTATTTATTTATTTATTTTTGGACTGATGTTACATACTGCTAATTGTATTGTATTTTTATAATTTTACATATTTTTTGTGTGCTGAAAGCTACTTTTACTAAGTATCTAAGCCAATAACCATAAATAATAATAATAATAATAATAATAATAATACTAGTTGCAGCTAGTCAGTTAAGTAAATGAAAAATGTTGATAAATGTTTATGTGCACAAAAATAAATTTTGTTGAGTGTAGGTAAACAAGTTTTAACATTTTTTAACATTTTGCAAGTTACCTTAGAATAATTATTAAAGTTGATTCCATAATTTGTTCGTAATGTAGAAAAGTGCATGGATATGCGTTTTTGTTAGACTCCTCACTAATTTAGTTAAAAATGTATTTCTTTACTCTGTTAACTATGTCACAATTTGTCCTATTGATATATTTGTTAAATGAACGTTTAATGCATCTTTATTATAATTATTATTGCTATTATATTTCAAAAAACTGTTAATTTAAACGTAGAAAAAACAAAAAATTGTTTAGTGTTAGTGCACTATCCTTAAAAGTATCCATTTGAGTTCATATAACATTTATTTTAATTAAGTTTTTTTTGTAATTTTTTATTATTTTGTGTTTTGTAACACAACACCTACGAAAAAATTTAAATGATTGTTCATTTTTTAATATCTAGTTGGTCTTATTTAAAACCTTTTTTTACATAAATATTAAAACTAAAAATATTAACAAAAATAATATAAAATTCTCCATTTTGTTTTGTATCGAATAAGAAATAATTGAGAAAGTTATAATTTAATTGCAACAATTATATAATAGACTTGTTAAATTTAATTTATATATTATTTATAATAATTAATAAATTATTAATTTATGTGCTTATAATAATTTTTGTAATATTTTTAAATACTTTAAATTTAAGTTTTTTAAACGCGAAATTTGACGTTGTAATTAGGTTATAATAAAAATGCAAAACTAAAATTAATGTATATAAATTATTAAATAATTAACTAATTATTTCTAATAAATAGTTTATTTTATAAATAAATTTATTTAAAAGACCTAAATTTGACAAAATACATCAGTTTATAAAAACGTTGGTTTTTACCGAAATTATTGATTTGCACTTAAAATTAAGTATAAATTAATATTCTTTTAAAAAATATATGGATTAAGTTTATTTTGCCATTACATACCAAGATATTATTGCTTCTTATTTGTTTGTTTAAATAAATTATTTTGTGACTTAAAACAATTAAATACGCAAGCCTTTGTAGTTATTAATTATAATTAACAAGAATTCAGTTATTTACTAGTTAGAAGCAAAAAAAAATATGTTTTAACTTTTTAATAACAGAAAATTTAGTTAATTTTTTATTACAATAAGAAAAAATTAAAAGTATCTTTTATAATAATAAAATAAAACAATTTTTTTAAATTGCAGCTAATAAAACAGTGACTTAAAAGGATTAATATATTGCATATTAAAATGAGTTACTATGTATAAAACATTTGGTACAAACTTAAATTTTTACGGTTACAATAAATATTTATGCGACAAATATTATATTCATTCTATAAAAAGCATAAATAACCCTTATTTTATATAAGGGTTATTTAATATTTTGTTATCACGTTTTAAACAATAAGATGATTAAAATAATTATATTAATTAATTTACGCAAATGGTATTTTTATAGTAAAATATAACAATATTTTTAAAGCTAAAGTGTAATATATTTATGCCAGCGTCACAATTGTTTATAAAACTAATAATCTGTGTTATAATCTTACAAAATTAATTTTAACTGCATTTGAATTTATTTTGTTTAAATAAAAAACTTAATTTAGCTATAACACTGGCTAAAATAAAAATAATTTTTGAAAATCGTCATTTAATAGTTCTAATATTAATAATATTTATTTTATTTTTTTTTGCATAAAAAAGGAAAGTATTTATAAATAAATTTAAATTAAAAAAATATTTATTTGTTAAAATTTAGATTACCTAAAAACATACCAAAACACCTAAACCAAGTGGTTACAAATACAAGTCATTAAGTTTATTATTTAATATTCTTTAGTAAATTATACAAAAAACACTTTAACACCCTCAAAAATTAGATACGTTTTGCTAGAAATGTTTTAGTATTTGTTGTATGAATTGTAATTTTTACACTGCATGTAATATTTTATAAATTGATTTTGTTTTAAAATTGTACTACTAAACATAAATATTTTTTATATGTTTATTTTATGTTTGCTACTTTGAATGTTTTACGAGAAACATCTTTCAGTAGTGAACATTCTAGCGAAGCCGAACGTGGGCCCGCATTTTAGTGCCCGTGATGGGATTCGAACTCATGTCTACCCAGGTTCAAATTAAGCGTTGTACCGATTGACCACCACAGCACATCATATATATATATATAATAAATATAGGATATCATCGCCAGCACTAAATTCGGGCCCGAATTTAGCTTTGCTAAATCTCTACCGACTAAACAATGTTTAAGTAAAACATTTAAACAGTAACAACCAAATGATAAATAAATAAAAATAAAAATATATTTGTATTTACAGTTGACTATGCATTTTGCAACTAAAAAAGCCATATTATACAATTCAATCTTTATTGTCAATAATAACGACTTATTTATTAAATTTTTGTTAACCAAATACTAGTTGACCAATTATTTAAACACTTTCCTCCAGGTTTATACGCCAATGTGTCATCTATAAGAGAAATTTTTCTTTTAATTATTACGACGATTTTAGCTCTATCGTTTTTTATACTAATGTTTTTTACTTAAATAATATTTTGTTGATTTTTAACAAAGTGCATTGTTGATTCAATATAACAATTTATTTAATTAAGTCTTATTCTAATAGTTTTTAGCCACAATTTCTGAAATATATAGGTTTTTCTTGTGTCATTTTTCTTGTTTTATTTGTATAACCTGTTTGTTGGCGTTTTAAACAGTTACCATAAAATATAACTACAAATATTGTTATAATTAACTATAATGATATTGAGTAGTAAATAGATTAAAACGTTTACATCATCTTAATGTTAATAATTGAATTGGATAAAACAGTTTTTAAAATGTTTTTAAAAAATTGCCAATGATTAATGTCGGTTATTTTATAAATCTTTTATAAATCGCTCAATGACTACTTACTGAAACATTCAAACAGTAACAAATAAATAAATAAAAATGAAAATGTCTTACTTTACATATTAGCGTTTGTTAAATCTGTTAAAACGTCTAGAAAGTCTAAAATTATAATAATTTTAACTTTTAAAGTTTTAACAAAAATAATTTCTGTAGTAAAATGGCAGAAAAAACAAAAATCAAAGTTTGGGATTAAATGTATGTAAAACCTAGATGAACTAATCTAGCTTGGATACAGAAAGAGGGTTTGAGCTCCAGTTTATCAACCTGGTTTCTATAAAATAATTATATTGCTACAGAAACAATAAAAGAACTACATCTTGAAAAATAACAGCAAAAACGATAGGCTTGAATAAAAGCTGAAAAGGAGTTTAATCTACAATTAAACATGTAAAATTACTTGATTAAATTGTACGTTTAGTGCTAGTAATACCAGCATGAGCAGTTTTGAAATGGATAATTGATAATGGCAAAATAAAGTTGGGGTAGACTACAGAAAACTTGGTTAAGATCAATTCGGGAAGATTTAATTGAAGTGAATGTCTCAATGGGAGGGGGATTAAACAAAAATGTTGGCAAAATGTTTAAATACGTAGAATAATTTTGTTTCTCTTTACGTTCTCTTTAAATTATGCTGTTGTTTTTGTTGTTACTGCTGTCTTGTTGCCCTATGTTTATTTTAAGCAAACGGGTTTTGTAATGATAATAAATAACAATAAAAAACATTTTATGATAACAATTGTAAACAAGAATAAAACGTTTATGAAGTACTTCCGGTTCACTAAAACAAGGTAGATTTATTGTTTAGTACATCTTATTATTCTAATTATTATTATTATTACAAAACCCTTTTGCTTTAAAAAAATGAGCATGGGGCAATAAGACAACAATTACAACAAAAAATAACAACAACAAAGTTTCGTAATTCAAAGGGAACATAAGACAACAAAATGCTTTTATGTATTTAAACATTCTGCCAAACGTTTTCCTTGATCCCATGAAACATTCATTTTAATTAACTCTCCCCAAACAGTTCTTAACAAAGTTTTCTGTGGTCTGCCAACCTTTCTTTTACCATTTACAATTGTCCATTCCAAAACCGTTCTTGCTAGTTGTTCGAGCGGTAAACGTAGAATTCGACCAAGTAATTTTTTTCGTCGAATTGTAATGATGTTATGGAGTGAACGAGAGTCAGTTCTTCTTATGAGTTCATTATTTGAAATAATCTCGCGCCAGGTAATTTTTAAAATACTTCTAAGACACCGGCGATAAAAAACATCCACCATCTTATCAATCTTGTCCGTTCGCTTCCACGTTTTACTCCCATATATTGCCGTAGAAATGATTATTGATGCGTAAAAACGAAATGTTGACTTTAGGCGAATGGAAAAACATGGCCCTATTAATTTGAGTCTATAGAAGACTGATATTGCCTTTCCAAGTCTGACTTTAACATCAATTTTGGTTATTCTGTTTTAGTAATTGCTAAAATTCTTGACTTTGCTCCATAATGTTACAAAGGGTGAGTATTTGTTCAATACAGCTTCTTCCTTTCCAAAAACCTGCTTGTTGTTCCCGAAGGTGTTTATCTACCGCATTACTTAAACGATTTAAAATTACTTTGCAAAACACCTTACCAGAAACAGACAATAAGGTTATTCCGCGCCAATTATTGCAATCATTGAGACTTTTTTTTGGGAAGAGTAACAATTACTCCTTGCCGCCAATCATTTGGAACTTGTTCATTATGCCATATAACATTAAATATATAAGCAAGCTCACTTGTTACAACATCACTTTTATGTTTGAGAATTTCTGCAGTTATCTCGTCAAGTCCTCCTGCCTTATTGTTTTTCAACCTTTGAATTGCATAAATCACTTCAGATACAGAAATGTCATTAATACATATTTCCGGCTTTTGAGTTACATTCATATCATTATCATTAATAAAATCTATAAGAATATTTGGCATCGGCTGATTAAGTACTTCTTTAAAATGCTCGACCTATCTAGATAATTGCTCCTCATTTGCTAAAAGTAAACGACCATCATTTCCTTTGATTGGAATATCGGTGTTCTTTCTAACTCCCGACAGTTGTTACACAATTTTATGCAGAGTCATGGAATTATTTTTTGCTGCTGCCTTATCTGCTTCTTTGCGTTCTAACCAATTATTCTTATTTTTGCGGCAGGTTTTTATAACCTGTTTATCTACAGTTCTATATTTATCATTAAATATTTTCCACATAACAGGATTGTTAGATTGATCTCTCTCTAATTTTGTTTTCTTTCTGAGATCAATTAAATTCATGAGACTAATGAATTTCATTGGTTCTTTGTAGAGCGACATCTTCTACCCATCACATTTGCTGCACAGTCTGTAATTGTTTTATAAAACAATTTCCATTGATCATCAGATTTTTTTACCCTTTTCAGATTTTGAAATGTATTTTATAGGAAATTGGAACATTGATTTGAAATATTTGGCTGTTTAAGCTTCTCACACGAAAATGGATATAGTTATTTTGTGGTTTCTATTGTCTTTTATTTTAAACAAAATTTTCCAACAACAAGATTGTGATCAGAAGCAACATCTGCACCGCGATATGCACGTACATCTTGCAATGAAAATCACCATTTTGTGCTAATACAAATGTAGTTAATCTCGTTTGTTGTTTTTCCGTCTGGAGAAACCCACGTTGTCTTGTGTATATTTTTGTGAGCGAAAAAAGTGTTGCCAACACTCATTTCACAATGACTGTTTAGCGTCAACAACCCATGACCATTATTATTTATGCTATCAGCATAGCCATGTGGTCCAACATTTGAGAAGTACCCAGATCTGTCTTTGTTCAATTTCGCATTAAAATCACCAATTAAAATTTTGATGTCTCTCCTTGGCACATCATCCAACAAACTTTGTAATTGATCATAAAAAATATCTTTTTGGTTCTCCTCAGTATTACTTGTTATTTTTGCAAATCTGGTGTTGAATCTGGCTGAAATGATACGGTCGCTCATAGGGTTCCATCCAATTATAGCTTTAGCAGCATTTTTACTCAACATAATACCAACTCCATTAATATGATGTTCTTCATGTCCAGAATATAAAATTAATGTATCTCTACTTTTTAAAATGACCTTGACTTTTCCATCGCATTTCACTAATACCCAAAATGTCTAGGTTGTACTTTCATTTCTCGAAGGACTTGTTCTAACTGTCCAGTACTGAAAAAGTGTGCGCGCATTCCATGTCCCAACACTGGTTAAGGTTTTGGCATTAAAGGTTTTGCAAATCAAAGATTGAGCTTTCTTTCGGCTTTCACTCAACCCTGTCATCTGTGTAACTCTGTCATCCAGATACATGCGATCACTTCTTTGCCGTTGTTTACCGGAATGGCGTCTTCTTATTGTTTTTGTAGCAGTATAAATTTTTTACTGAAGCCAGGTTGCTAACCTTGCGCTTAAACCCTCCTCCTTTATCCAGATTTAGGACTGGCTAGATTGAATTATTTCTAATCCCATTATAATAAGCTAAAACGTCATATATCTATATAATATGTAAAGTAAAGTATTGACATTATAATTGAGCCTATTTATAAATATCTACAATTGTATGACCAACAAAGATGTTTTTGTCAAACATTTGGTATTTTGTTTATTATACGGCTTTTGAAAAATCAATTATTTCGATAATAATAATAATAATAATAATAATAATAATAATAATAATAATATTATTATAATTCCATAAACTTATGATAATTTAATTTATTTACAGAAGCATTTGTCCATGCTGTTATTCTTTTATTTAACTGACTTAAACCATTCATTCAGCTCTAAGTATATTTGACAAGTTAAATAGTGTATATAATTAATAACAAAGATTGTTTGTATTAAATATTAACTGGTTTATAATTAAAGGTTGAGTAAAATTATTAACATAAAGTATAATTTTAATTATTAAAAAAATACAAAGGATTTGCATTTTATACAATCACTAAATAGTATTTTGTATTATATACTATAAAATACTTAATAATAATTACAATTGTCTTATTGAAAACCAGTTGGATTAGGTACTTTAACATGTTTTAGGTAAACTGTAATTTTAATTTTAATACACAAGTTTGGACAGATAATTTTTTAAATTTAAATAAATTTATAAATGTTCTGTTTAATATTACCTCAAAATATTAAATAACATTAATGTTAAGCAGCAACACAAAATAATTCTTTTATTTAAACTCTTTTACAAGGTCAATTAAAAAGTTTTGAATTTGCGCAGTATCATTACTAAGTATACAAAAAAGTTATTTTTCAATATGTGTTTTTTAAAATTGTGTAAAACGTAACGCTAGTTATTCCATTTTGTAATAAAAACCAACTTAAGTTTTATGGATGGAAAAAAAAGAAACATATTTTACTCTACTATTTACCAGTAATTCACAGAATTTTTGTAAATTATATTTTACTGTTTAAAAACGGAAAAACCGAAATTAATGCTAAAGCCATACTTGGAAAGACCATGTCAGTTTTTTATAGATTCAAATGAATATGGTCATGCATTTCTATCCGCATAAAAACAATAATTTGTTTGTCCGCATCAATAATTATTCCTACGGCAATATATAGGAATGAAACGTGGAAGCGAATAGACAAGATTGATATTATGGTAAATGTTTTTGTCACCAATGTTTTAGAGGTATTTTGATAATTTCCTGGCTCAATTACATTTCAAATAAAGAGATTATGAAAACAACTGACTCTTGTTTACTACATGACATCATTACAATTAGACAAAAATAATTACTTTGCCAAATTCTTCTTTTACCGCCCGAATGACCAGCAAGAACGGTTTTGGAAACGACAATTGAAGATGGTTAAAAAAAGGTTGGGATCGATCAAAGAAAATTTGGTTAAAAACTATTTGGAAAGGCCTAATTGAAATAAATATTTTATACAATTGAGTAAAAATGTTTGTATAATGTTGGAACACATGGAATTATTTTGTTGCCGTATGTTTTGTTTAAATTATGAAATTTTGTTGTTGTTTTTGCTGTTAACGTTATCTTGCTGCCTTATGCTTATTTTTTAAGGAAAAGGGTTTTGTAATAATAATAATAATAATAATAATAGTGATTAATAATTTTAAAAATATTGTATATGTTTCACAATACTATTTCTAATAAACGTTATATGCATTTTTAACAAAAATTCTTATAATTTTGTCCTTTTATAACTTACAGTATAAAATTGTTTCAACAATATATTGTCAGTTGTTTTTTCTATTTACGCAAATAGTATTTTTTTAAATTATTTAGAAATAAAAATGTTTATTTACAGTTGTATTATTTTATTGAATCGTTTGCATAGAAGGCTATTGTATTTATGTCAAACTAACATGTAAAACCTAATAATTTAATTATTTATTTTTAAAATATGTAATAAAAATTATTAATTAATTATGTTAAAATTATTAAAATTTATTTCCTTTCGGTTGTGATCAATGCTGTGTTTATCAAATATTCATTTAGAACATTAATTAATAGTGTTCAGCATATAAATTAATAGAATACTAATAAATATATAAATATGTAGATTGTATTTAGAATTTATGTTTACATAAGTATTGGCTGTAAAATCTAACTTCTTTCACGGTTTGTATATTTTAAAACAAACATTTATAAACAAATATATAATTAAATATTGAATAAGTTATATGATTTATTATTATTTTTATTCTCAAAATTTATTTAGAAAAACTATCTGGAAATAATTATTAATTTTTAACATAATATTACTTTAATTGTGGTATATTAGTTTTTTAGTCATTATATATTTATATATACAAACAACTCCCAATGCCAATTCCAAATGTTTTATAGTTATCAAATTAGCAATTTTCTGGTAACTACATATTTTATAGTAAATAAACATTTTTATTATACAATATATACATTACTATCTTATAAATAAAATAAAAATAATATTTTTATTTAAATATATATTATTTTTAATAAAAATTTAAATATAAATACACGTCGAGTGGTTTTTAATTAAAATTTGCACTAGATTTTAAATGTCCAATTTTGATTACCGTTATCGAATACAATTCGTTTTTTGATAACCTGGAGTAGGTTTTTTTAATAAAATGAAATAATACTTTTTAAAAAGTAATTAAAACAATTTTTTTAGAATGCCGGAGTTATTGTGGTGCTACCTGAGTATGTGTAAGTTTGAGCTCCAACATCAGCACTAGATTTGCTAAAACTGTTTTTTGTCAAACTTCAAGCATTTTATTTATGTAATAAAATTATAATACAACAAAGCATTATGTAGTGTATAAATGTTAAATAATAGAAGACGTAAATTGTGAGATGAATTCATTTCGTATATTCTCGTCAGTGACAAACATATAAAGACAAAAAATATAGTAAATAACTACATAGACATACACATACACAGCATACCTATGTTAAGTTGAGGCTAAATTTTATTACTTTAGATATATAATTAAAAAAACTTTTTTATATAATATTTATTACAAATTTGTAATTAATGTTGGTTTTATGTTTATTTTGTTAAAGAAAATAATTAACTTTTTTTATAAAATAAGGTAGCAATAAAAGTTTTTTATTTATACACGCAAACTGTAAATAGAATAAAGTGGTATTTTAGATTTTGTACAAATGTAATTTGTTTTAAAATATGCATTTTTAATATTGAAAAAACTATAATGTGACAATATAGATACGCACAATTAACCAAACATATTGGGGGGTACTTGGAGTAAAATTGTTAACATTTTACCTTAATTTGTTCTTGAGCAAACACCAACCTTAATGTTTATTTGTTAAAAAACAATTTTTATGATTTTACAAAAACGTATGTTACAACCTATGAAAACGTAGACAGTAGAATTTTAACTCTATGGGTTGATTTGTAAAATGTCAAGGATTATATACACTTTATTTAGCATTGGACAGATACAATAAACCATATTTAGCATTAACCAATAACAACAGAATACAGTCAAGTCGTTTTATGAATAAAGATAAATAAAAGTTTTTATTTTTTAAATTTGAAACTAGCCTTAAGAAAAATACAAAAACATTCCCATGACATATTAATCAATTTAAAAAAAATCAAATTAAAAATTGAATTGTTGATATTCATTTTGTTCAGAAACTAAATCGTGATTTTTATTTAGAAATTTTAATAATAAATAAAATTCTCATTTATTTCAACTATTTAAAACTATTTTTAAAAAAGTCTAACAATAATTAATGTAAAATTGTGTTTTACAATTCAAATAATAACAATATAAAAAAACCGACTCTCGTTCACTTCATGATATTATTACAATTAGACGAAGAAAATTTGCTTGCTTAAAATCTACGTTTACCGCACCCAAAAAACCAGCAAGAACCGTTTTGGAATAGACAATTAAAGATGGTAAAAGAAAGGTTGGGGTAGATTACAGAAAACTTGGTTAAAAACTATTTGAGAAGATTTAATTGCAATGAGTGTTTTATGGGATTAAACAAAACGTTTCGTAAAATGTTCGAATACGTGCAATCATTTTGTTATCTCATGTTTGTTTTCAATTATGTGACATTGTTTTTTTTGTAACTGTCATCTTATTGTTCTAGGCTTATTTTAAAAGTAAAATGGTTTTGTAATAATTATAATAATAGTAATAATAACAATAATAATAATAATAGCAATAAATTTTACATTATTTAATGAAAACAAGCTCCAGGTTTGAATTGTTTCCTAATATTAAAGACAAACATTAAAATATGAAATTTAAATTACTTAGTTATAATTATTTTATTATCAAAATGTTGTAATTAATAATAACAAATAATTATAACTTTTTTCTAGTTTTTTTAAACCTTTTTTCAAAAGATATCAAGGGTTTTACAACCGACACTAAATGCAGGCTCTTGTTTGGCTTCGCTAAGTGTCTACTTGTAAAGCAGAAAAACAGTAACAAGTTAGTACAAACACACTAATAAAAATATTATTTATTTTCAAAAGATGTCTAACATAAATTTTGTTTTTAACAATTCCCAGTCCATATAGAAAAGTATAAAAATAATTAAATAGTTATAAATATAACAATAGTATTTTTGTCGGGATGCTAATGAACCTGAGGATTTGAGTAATGCTTATAAAGTCTCAATTTCCAATGATGGTGATATTCCTGACTGTTAGTCCTCCACGTGGTGCATCCTGGACTAGGTGCCTCTAGGCATCTAGACTAATAACAGCAGGGTCCGAGTGCACAGCGGTATAACTGGGCTTCCGCTACGGCGGGTGAGTGCGAACATACACCCAGGATACTTAAAAGGTATCTAAAGGTATACGTATACCATATGTAGCCCTTGGGCTAAGGGAGATAACCCTGACAAAAAATCAGGCGGCCTCGTCAATCTTTGCGAACAGTGGCGACGTCACAAGGATGCCGTCTACCAGCCAAGAAACTTTGTTATTTTTCCACGTTTGTCTATGCTTGTCAAGCCATCGAAATCGATCGTTTGCTATGTCGTATAAATATGGGAAATAATGAAGAGGTGACCACGTCACCAACCAAAATGAATGAATGAATGAGTATTTTTGTAAAAAATTGCTATTGTTAGAAGCAAAACAAAAAAACTATTAAAAACGATTTTAACTTGAGAGGAGAATGAAAGTTAAAAGTTAGTAACCTGACTTCTTAAAAAGAAATTATTTTATCTATTGTATTTTAAAACCTTTTTATTTTATACATGATTGTATATTAAATTGTCGTGATTGAAGATCATACACAATGCATAATGCCAAACGCAGTCATTAAAATTATCTTGTTTACACATTCTTTTTTTATTTGTGTTTTGTTACTTTGAATGTTATACGTCAAACGCATCTTTCAGCAGTGGACATTTTAGCAAAGCCAAATGTAGGCCCGCATTTTGGTGCCGGTGATGGGACTCAAACTTATGCCCACCGAGATTCAAATCGAGCGCTGTACCGCTAGACCACCCCGTATGAAATGATGTCTTCCTGTTGTTTCTTAAACAGTAGTTTTTTTACTAGGGCTACGTTACTTGATTTGCGTTCAAACTCTTTTTTTTCAATCATACTTAGAGCTGGCTACAGTAGAATTGAAAATATAGAAAAAAATCCAATTGGATGCCATTTTATGAAACTACAGCAAATAAGTAAAAAATGAGAATTCCGATAATAGAAGTAAATGTACAATCTAAATGAAAACTCAATTCTTAATATGTAGAACGTTTAATGCCAACAATTTAACGTTCAATTAAATAAAGCAATTTTAAAGCTAATTATAATGGTATTAAGGTAAAAAACACAGCTAAATTACAAAAAATAAGATAAAAAGGAATTAAACTTTAACAGTTTTACTTTTTAGGGTAATCATTTTTTATGAAAAAATTATTTTAATTAAGTTATTCGTATTATTAGCTGCATAAAGTGTGTTAATCATTTGTACACTTTAACTGTCTATTTTTTTTTAGTTAAAACTGCTAAGTAACTAAATATAAAATTGTTTAAAATAATAAACGATATTTATTTAGATAAATAATGAACAAAAGTAATAAGCAAATTTAAATGTAATAAAAATGTTTTGAACATATATTTTTATTTTTGTAAAGTAAAGTTTCCATATACTCATTATTTAATTTAAAAATAAAACAAAAAATAAAGTAAAATACACAAACTATTTGTATTCCATCTAAAGTTACATCCAATAATATTTCTTTATCCTAAATAAACAAATATATTATATAACATAAAGATTTAGTATTTATAAAAGTTAAAATAAATATTTAACTTATAATAAAAAATCTTTTTTATGATAAGTTTTTTAAAAATAAAGTTTGGTATAAAATGTATTATAATTTATTACATTATTTAAAATATAATAGAAAAAATAAAAAGAGTTAAATAATATACTATATAATAATTTTGTTAACAATTTTGAAAATTGGAAATATTAAAAAGTAAATATATTTTTTTAAACATTGAATATCAAATGTTAAATTAATATAAATTATTTTTATATTTCTACAATATAATTTTTTACAAAATAAAACACGCATAAAATAAAATAAAATTAAACTTAATTAAATTTCAAATAAAAAAATAAGCAACAAAATATTTTTAAATTAAAATTTATATACTAGTCAACTTAGTGAGTTCAATTTTATACGAGACGGTTAAAATTATTGCTTTTTTACGCTTTTTGATGTTTAAGACCGTGGTATAAAATAGTTACAAAGTATATTTAAATAACTTTTCGGTAAACATTTATTTGTATCGTTTTTTAACTTCTACAGTTTATGTGATTTGGTCTATTAGAGTTTGTTATTCCTCAAAATATGTAGGTCATACAAGCTATATCAATTTACTCATTTTATACAGTGTTTGAGCATTTAAAAATCGTGTGTTATACTGCCATCTTTTTACAGTTTGATTTATTGTTCGATTACTTTAGCGTGAGATGTAAATAATTTGTATATATTGTTTGTACATTTTTGTTATTGTTTCTTTATTTATGTATGTCACTACCAGTAGAAAGTATTAGGTATAAATTAAATCTTGAACATATTAATATTATTATGAATAAATATTTAATTAAAAATTTTTATTAAATAATTAAAATTTTAATTTATTGAATAACTGATTGTATAATAAAATAATAATAATAATAATAATAATAATAACAATAATAATAATAATAATAATAATAATAATAATAATAATAATAATAATAACGATAATAATAACGATAATAATAATAATAATAATAATAATAATAATAATAATAATAATAATAATAATAATAATAACAATAATAACGATAATAATAATAATAATAATAATAATAATAATAATAGTAATAATAATAATAACAATAATAACGATAATAATAATAATAATAACAATAATAAAGATAATAATAACAACAATAATAATAATAATAATAACAATAATAACGATAATAATGACGATAATAATAATAATAATAATAATAATAATAATAATAATAATAATAATAATAATAATAATAATAATAATAATAATAATAGTAATAATAACAATAATAATAATAATAATAATAATAATAATAATAATAATAATAATAATAATAATAATAATAATAATAATAATAATAATAATAATAATAATAACAATAAAAACGATAATAATGATAATAATAATAATAATAATAATAATAATAATAATAATAATAATAGTAATAATAACAATAATAACGATAATTATAACGATAATAATAATAATAATAATAATAATAATAATAATAATAACAATAATAACGATAATAATAATAATAATAATAATAATAATAATAATAATAATAATAATAATAACGATAATAATAACGATAATAATAATAATAATAATAATAATAATAATAACAATAATAACGATAATAATAATAATAATAATAATAATAATAATAATAATAATAATGATAATAATAACAATAATAACGATAATAATAACGATAATAATAATAATAATAATAATAATAATAATAACAATAATAATAATAATAATAATAATAATAACAATTATAACGATAATAATAATAATAATAATAATAATAATAATAATAATAATAAATCTATTGTAGCCGGTCCCAAGTCTAGTTGAAAAAGGGGGAGGATTTAAAAGGAAATTAGTTTTTATAAAAAATACTGCTAAAGAAACAACAAGAAGACACCGAAGTATTAAACTACAGCAAAGAAGTAAAAGCAGCATAGTTTTGCTTACAGGGTTTGGCCATAAAACTTCAGTCTTTAATATGCATAATCTTTAACGCCAACAATTTAATCTACAGTTATATAAAACAATCTTGTTTCTTATGTTTTTTAGAGCAAAAAGTTTTTGAAATAATGATAATAATAATAGCACTTATAAATAAGTCTATTCTTAAATTAAGACAATTAATTAATACTACTCCTCTTCCTCCTTCTCCTTCTACTACTACACTATACTATTACTATTACTACTACTACTAGTACTACTACTAATAATAATATTAGTATTATTACATTAACCGTTTATTAAAAATTATGTTCTGTTTTGCAAATGTGGTTGAGTATTTGTTGAAGAAGTCCTCTTTAAAAGATGTTTAATATAATTTAGTTTTTTATTTCTAAAATCTAAAAACAGAGTTAGAACACAAACGGATATAATTAAATTTATTTATTTAACCTATTAAAGTAGCACAAAATAGCAGCATATTTAAATTACAGTTACAAAATATTATTTACTATTTTGTAGTTTAATAATTATGCAACAAACCTCGTTAATAAAAATGAATTATATATGCATTTTTATTTAATATGATGTAGAATCACATGAAGACATTGATTTAAACGTGTTATCAATAAAATCTATTTAAAACAGTTTACGGCTATTTTCTACTAAAATATATATAATCAACTTCTAAAAATTTGAGATAAAATTAAATCATTTTTATAAAAAATCAGTTGTTTATTCAATTACATAAATCATGTTTTACCCTCTTTCTCTTTCTCTCTCTTTCTCTCTCTATATATGTATATATATATATGTATATATTTCATATTACTGGTTGTTAAATGATGAACAAAATAAAAATATTTGTGTTGCTCAAAAAGTATTTTTTACATTTAATTGTTCATATTGTTATATAAAATTTTGTTACAAGCATTTGTGTTAATTTTATCAGAACTATCGGACTGTATAAATGGCAATAAATTGCTTTATATAAAAATTTAAAAAATTAAATTAATACATACATATTATGTACTTAATTTAATCAAAATAGATTTTAGCTGATTTAAGTAAAATTTATATATATATATATATATATATAAATATTAAACAGAACACGATATATACCATGCTTGAATTTATATACAAATAGAAAACAATTATTATTTTTTAAATGTTTATTACTTTGAATATTTTACAAAAAACATCTTCCAGTAGTGGACATTTTAGCAAAGCCGAAAGTGGACCCGCATTTTAGTGCCGGTGGCGGGATTCGAACCCATGCCCATCAAGGTCCAAATTCAAGCGCTGTACCGCTAGACCACCCCGGCACAAAGTTAATTAAATATAAATTAATTAAATAATAAATATAATGGAAACAATTTTTAAATAAAATAATTATACAAGTGTACTATTTGATTTGTTATTAAGCTAACGCAATTAGCAAATGCGCTGGACTTGTGTATAACTAAACAAGACAAGTTCCAATTTTAAGGCAGACCCCAAGTGTTTGTTGGTTTTGCCAAAAACTAAAAAAGTGTTTGTCATACAGAAAACGTAAAAAATAAATTTTAATTATTTTCGTTTTTATAAATAATTGTAAATAACAAAATTAATTTTAATATTAAAAAATTGCTATAAATAGGACATATAAATTAGATATACTCAAATTGTTTATTTTTCGAATTGAAAAAAATTAAGAAAATTTAAAATTTCTTATTAAAATAAACAAAATTAAAAAATATTCTACAAACAGTTAAATTAAATATATATATATATATATATATATATATATATATATATATAGTATATATATATATATAAATATATATATATATATAATTTATTTATCTTGTTTCTGTTGTGAGCTGTTTTGCAAAAAACATTTTTAAATAAAAACTCATATTTATTTCTGCCAGTTGATTTAAAGCCTATGATTACCCAGTTTAGAATTTAGCGCTTTACCATTACTACTATCTTCACTCATATATACATTATAGCGGCATAAATAGTTTAAACTCAATATTAAAATAGGTTTTAGTCAAAACACAGTGTTAAAATGTTTACATTAAAACCCCATGTAGGTGATAAAACATTTAATGCATGATGGTGTAGTTGTTTAGTACTCAATTTGAAATTGGGCATTTATGAGTTTGATAGTCGTTCGAGAAACTGAATTAAGACATTTTTTGACTTTGCTAAATTTTCATTTACTAGAAAAAAAGTTTTTTGTTAAACATTAAAGCTGGAAATGTTAAAAACGAAAAAATTAAGTAGATTCTAATTTTTATTTGACATTTTATTTAATATTAGTATAAGTTCTTATTATACGTTTTTAAAATGACGTTTTATTTGGGAAAAGTGAATAATTTATTTTATAAAAATTAATTTTATTAAATATTTTAAACAGCGCATTGAGATAAAAGAATATATAGTTACATTTTAGCGTGCAGTATTAATAAATTGTGCATAATAGATTTAATATTGAAGAATTATTATTAATACTATTATTATTATTACTATTATTATTATTATTATTATTAGCATTACCTTTATTATCATTATTCTTATTATTTTATAAATAATATATACATACAACTTTCATTAGCTAATAAAACAGCTTTTTGTAAATAATTTAATAGATAAAATATATAATATACTCCTTCTGCGTCATTGTTTACAAACTTACAATTTAATTAACAATATTTACAAAAAGGTTTTTTTAATTAATAAATTAAAAAGACACTTCAAAATCTAAACAACTGTAAAGTAAAAACATTTATCTACTCAAACGTTCATATGTTGGGTAAGTTTATAATTTATATAAAAGGAATTGCTAAATTAGCTATAAGTTATAAATAATTTAAAATAATTGTTTATGCACGAAAACATATTTTATATAAAAATGGTTTAATTTTAAGAATAAATCATATATATATATATATATATATATATATACATACGGGAAATTATTAATGTTTGTTCTATTATATATAAAACGCCTCAATAAAATAAAGTTTTACTTTAGCTTGTTTTATTTTAAACTTAAATTTATAAGTAAACAAAGTAAATTTAGATGAAGTTACAGTTAATATTTTAGGTATATACTATGTAATATAGCTTTTTCAAAGAACGGTAACTTTCAGATGACCGCATTGCAATTTAGATTAAGAAAAACATTTTTATTTTTAAAAATAAAACTATAACTGTTCCAGAGAATTTGTTTTATGACAATAATTTTGTACTACTACTTTTTTTAATTTCTTGATCTTATTATTTTTTATATTGATGGTAAAAAATGTATTTTACACTAGATGTATTTCTAGTGAGCTATTAAACTTTAATAATAATAATAATAAAAAAATAAGAAGAAGAAGAATATTTCTAGCAAATTAATGTGAATGTTTCACAACGGTGGCTAAAAACACTATGTTAATTTATTATTTAAATGTTCTACATATAATAATTAATTTAAATTTTGCTTTAATTTATTTTAATAAAGTAATTACAATGTCAACGTTGTAATTACAATTTGGATCAAAAATCAACATTAAAAAACAGAAATACATATAATATTACTACTATATAAAAAATGGAAATTACATTTTCTAATCAAATTAACGGAATTATTGATTTTAAATTAAAAAGTTATTTTTAACGTCTGTATAATTTTAAAACAATAATGTTTAAACAAAAAAATAAATACAAAACATTATACATTGGTTATTGTTATTTTTACTTCTCAATATTTATGTTAACTGCCAATAAAAAAATAATTTAGATTTAATAATTTCCTATTTTTTTTACCGGTTTTTAGTATATATGTACTACTATATGTAATACAACTTTTATTTTTAAAAATATGTAAGAATTATTGTACTAATTAAATAAACAATTATTAAAAAACTGTTTTTAGATTGAGTTTTATTGTTGCACCAAAATTCAAATCTTTTTCTAAAACTTTGATAAATAGAAACTTGCACACACAGGTAATACACATTTTAAAAAAATCTAAACAATAAATTAACAGTATTA
This sequence comes from Cardicola forsteri, assembly GCA_025895645.1. Lineage (NCBI taxonomy): Eukaryota > Metazoa > Platyhelminthes > Trematoda > Strigeidida > Aporocotylidae > Cardicola > Cardicola forsteri. The sequence continues at coordinate 609,590 of JAKXYG010001092.1, read as the reverse complement.
AAGAAAAATGTTTAAAAAATATACTAGTTTCTTAATGTTTTTAAAAAAAAGATAATAATATAAAATATATTAAAAATGCTTTTATTACACAAAAAACCGACATTTGAAAAGAATTTGGATATAAAAATTATTATTTAAACATTATGCACAATATTTTAAAATAATAGTAGTATATACAATAATTAATTTGTTTTTAGTGAGAATTTGAAACTGATCACTTTATATTAAAAAATGTGCAGTCAAAGACAAAAAATGACAAAATGTTAATAGGAGCTGAAAAACCGCGATTATTTAATATGACCATCTTTTTAAGATTAATATATTGGATTAATTTTTATAAGTTCTAACAGTTCTAACAGTTTTGTATATATATATATATATATATATTGGAGTGGTCTATCAATACAGCGCTCAAATTGAGCCTGGGTTTGTTTTCCATAATCGGAAACAAATGTGAGTCCTTCTTCGGTTTTGCTAAACTGTCCATTGCTAAAATATGTTTCTTGTAAAATATTTAAGGTAGTAAAAATAAAATTAAAATTGCATATATATATATATATATATATATAGGTAGATAGATAATTAGGTAAATATTGTACAAAAAATAATCATATACAATTAAACTCAACATTTTATTTTTTAAGTGAATACATTATGTATTTATTTAGGGTTTTTATATAAACCGTCCTTAATTGACCGCTTGGTATTAATTATTGCTAAAGTTCAATGTTTTTAAATGAAATATTGTTTAAGTATAATTTTAAACAAAATAATTACATTTTTATTTCGATCATTAATGTTTAAATAAAAAACGCATATTCATTTAATTTTTAGTAAATGTTTATGGTAACCTATTTTTTATGGGGTTACAACTATATGTTTTTATAAAACAATATAAAACAAAAGTGTCCGTTTAACCAAATAATAGAAATATGTTGCTTGATACATTTGACAGTTTTTATTTTAATCCATTTGCAAAAATAACATGCACGTTTAAAAATGCCATTATAATTGATGTTCATTATACACATTATTATTTAAAACTGTTACGTTAAATGTTTTTTAACACTACGGGCAAGTCGTTAATTTATTCAAATTAAAAAAGAAGAAAATAAGGAGAAATAACCACAATTTTATATTGTTTTAAACACTGCCAATTTTTGTCTTTTAATAATAATTAATATTAAAATAGTAACTATTTTATATAAACGTTTTAAATATTATCATTCTCTAATAAGTAAAATTTATAAGAATTAAAATTTTGTAAAGAGATTGATTTATGAAATAATTTATGCAATTACATTTAAAATAATTTTTTAAGCACTAAACATTAAAAAAGTGTATATATATATATATGTAAATTGTGTTTTTACTAAAATTATAAAAAGGTTATTATTGTACAATAAGAAAAAAACAATATAATAAATAAATAAATAAATACAATAAATCACAGTACTTAATTGCGTTTGTGCAATGTAATTTTAAAAAATTATTATTATTAAAACATGTTCGCTACACTGCATAGATAAAAACCATTTGTATTAGGTGTAAACAAAAGTAATGGGACAAAATTACAGACACTGAGATGATAATAAACAAAATGTAAATATAAATTTTACAAAAACATGTTACAAAAAAGGTGCATTAAACACAATTTGCATTTAATAAAACAATTGTGCAAATATTGGTCAACAAGCAAACGTTCTGTTACGTAGTCAATTCAACAATACCAAATATGTTTTTGTTTGTATTAAAAAACACTTATTACTTTTAAATTAAACTTATCAGTGTCAACCAATGCTAAGCGATCCATTAAACGTTGCAATTGTAAACACTCATTAATTGGAGCATGTAAATTACGTTTAATTTCAATTAATAATGGTTTGTTGTTTCGACAATAATAATAGTAGTAATAATAAATCTTACTATTATTAATAAATTTATTTAAAATATTTAATTTAATTTATTAATTGATAGACTGAAAATGTAAGTTTAGTTAATCAAAAAAAAAATTTATTATTTATTTTATGTTTGCTACTTTGAATGTTTTACGAGAAACATCTTTCAGTAATGGACATTATAGCGAAGCCAAACGTGGGCCTGCATTTTAGTGCCGGTAATGGGATTTGAACCCATGCCCACCGAAGTCCGAATTCGAGCGCTGTACCGCTAGACCACCCCGGCACACATAAATCTAACATACAACAATACACATAGTATAAAATCATTTATAAATAGTAAAATATGTTAAGTGATATACATATATATATATATATATATATATGCTAGATGAGAAAAAGATATAGCACTAGATTACTTAATTCATATCTTAATATATTAAGTTTTACCTACTATTATTTGCATTAAACATTTCACTGCTTAAAAAACGTTTTTCTATATTAAGCGTTTTGCGAGAAATATTTTATCGCAATAGACCTTTTAGTAACGTCAAACTTAGGCCCGAGTTTTAGTGCCGATTATGGGTATGAAACGAATACCTACCCAGGTTGTCCTATTTTGATTGTGCTAGTATATCCACATACTAAAAATGATTTATAAATAATTTTAAAAAACCCAAAATATATATTTAAAACTAAAAAATAAATAAATAGCTTAACTTACTAAAAGTTTTCATTTCTAATTAATGTAATAATATTATATCAAATCTAATGTTATCGTTAATATATATATATATATATATATATATATAATATAAAATTTGTTGGTATTTTCATTGGTTAATAAATGCAACCAATAATAAACATGTTGGATGCGTCATTTAATTAAGGTATTGCAATACAAAACATCGAATATGTTTACACTATTTAAACAAAAACAATATTAAAAGTTTTATAATTGTTTAATTAATTATTTAAAATTCTGTACAAAACAAAATTTGTTTTATATTTTATTTTTATAATTCGATTGGTTTAGATATTAGAAAATTTTTAAAAATTATATTTTTGAAACAAATGTGTGTGTGTTTAGCCATTTCTGCTTGGTGTTAGTTTTAGTTTAAACTTTGGAAAAGTAATTATTAAAAAATAGCAGACATTTACAATTTTTTTAAGAAAACGTTATTTCGGCAAACAACAGTAAAGAAGTGATTGCATGTATCTGGATGCTAAAGTTACACAAATGACAGGGTTGAGTGAAAGCCGAAAAGAAGCTCAATTTTTGATTGCGCAGAATCTTCAATGCCAACGAGACTTTGTTGTTGCTGTAATTGTTGTCTTATTGCCCCATGCTTATTTTTAGAGCAAAGGGGTTTTGTATAATATATAATATAATATAATTGTTTTGTTCTATAATATAAACAGACAATTTGTTTTTTGCACTTTGGGGATTAAACTTTGGGCTAACAAGTGCAACTGGTAAGTATTTACAATGTTTATAATTGCAGTTACAAAATACACGAATAAAACAAATTGTTTGAAACATAGAAAATTTTTACAAATATATAATAATGTAATTAAAATGGTATTAAAACTAGTAACTTTATTTAGTATATAATTCTTTTTTTAATGTTTATTATTTTGAATGTTTTACAAGAAGCATCTTTCAGCAGTTGACATTTTAGCGAAGCCGAACATGAACTCGCATTTTAATGCCGGTGGTAGGATTTGAGCCCATGCCCACCGAAGTCTAAATTCAAACGCTGTGCCGCTAGGCCACCTTGGCACAACAAGTGAATACCGTGAGGTTTTTCTACTAGCAAAAAGGTGCGCGCTTGTGAGAGCCCAATTAGGTATCGTGGCGAGCTTTAACACGCCGAAGTGCAATGAAGAATAATAACATAAAATAAATATTGATAGTAATAATAATAATAATAATTATTATTATTACTATAACTGCTTAAATGCTTTACTAAAAAACATTTTTCAGTAAATGGACATTTTAGTAGTGCCAAATAAGGGTCCCTATTTAGTACCGGTAGTGGTATTTAAATACATTCCTATCCCCGTTCGAGTTTAGTGTTGCAACAATTAATCCCCCCCCTGCACAGTATAATACAATGTTGTAAATTACATTATTTATTATTACAAAATTATGCAAACTGGGTTAGGAAAATATGAAAACAAATAAAAGCATATTCATTTTGCTTAAAAAAACAGTGAAAAAACGTAATCGCATCAAATTACAATAGAAATCGTTTTTCATTGTTGAAAACATTAATAAACGGTATATGACACAATAATAATAATAATAATACAACAAAAATAATAATAGCAATTAGTACACGAATGCTGACTGTATAATTATTTACATTTATTTAAACAATTGTTGTAAATTTAAGAATAAATAAATAATGGTTTTATTTTTATTACTAATTTACTATTTATATAAAATATTTATTTTAATCGATAAAGTAAAGTTTTTGTTTGTTTTACGTTCGTTCTGTTTTGTTATGAATAGCTTACTGGATAGTAACAAACTATATATATCATATATGTATATATAACGGTACAATGCTCAATTTAGATATGGGTAAACATGAGTTTGGATCCCACCATCGATCCACTAAATGCAAGCTTACGTTCAGCATCGCTAAACAATGTCCACTGCTAAAGAATATTTTTCGTAAAACATTTAAAGTGGTAGGCATAAATAAAAAAATTATATATATATTTATATATATATATATAACATATAAATAATTTTAAAAATTATAAATAATTATAATTAATTGTTTAAATTATATAATTATGTAAATTTTAATCCAAATAAATAAGGTCAAACAAATTACATAATTTAAAATAATTAAAAACAATTTTAATTTCAATATAACAAACCCTATACTTGTTACAATGGAATAAACAAATTACTACTCTTTTTACCAAAATTACACGCTTGGCAAATTTTTAACGCACCATTATCAAATTGCTTGTGTATCCATTTTAATTATTCTCAATAATGCCTAATATTGCCCCCATTGTACTAGATTAACTTTATTTGTCCTAACAAACTCTTTGTTTTAAACAAGGGTTTAAAATTAATGAGCCAAAAGATTTGTCAAAAGTTATTTTGAAGTAACAAAAAATAACAATTTATAAAAATGTGATTTGATTTAAAAATACCGTTAAAAAACACACTATTAACGTTTATATATTGTTCATATTATAACCTTTTGTTACTAACACAATGTCTGAATTGATTGCTGCTTTAATTTGAAAAAAGACAATAAAGCTTTATTATACATTTACCATTTGACAAACCCACACAATCAAGTGTAACATCTAAAATTAAAAATAATGAAAAATAATAATAAAAAGATACAAATTTAAACGTTAAATTATTTCTAACGTTGTAACTGAAATAGAGTCACCTAAAAAATTTTGTAGCTGACATTTGGTTGGAAAAAGAGATTGACGTACAAAATATAAAAATTCGTAATACATAATTAAATTTAAAATATTGTTTAGTAATAATATGTAACAACCATTCATTTATATAAAAAAAATAATGAACAGCGTGATTTCAAAACCACAAAATGGTGTAACCTTATCTGATATTATATATATATAATGTCAATTTAAGTAATAATTTACTAAAACTATATTGCATAATTTTGTGTGGGTTTGTTATTGTTGAAATGTTTTTGAAAAAGATATATTTTATAAATACAATATATTTATTAATGTTAGAAAAATAAAAACATTAAAAACATATTATATGTATATATGTATATATCTGTATATATATATAAATATATATACGTTCCGTTTCGCTAAAATGTCCGTTGCGGGAACATGTTTCCCGTAAAATATTCAAAGTAGAAAAAATAAATACAATATTAATAAATGGTAAATATATAATACTAAATTAATTGAATTAAAAATTTTAGTACTCAATTAAACAAAAAACGTTTTATATTATTTTTATTCTGGTTTATTGGTAGAATGTTTTCTAACAAGTATTTTTTAGTATTGAACAAATATTGAACGAAATAAAGTCGAACTGTGTCTCGCTTTAAGTGCCAATAATGCAACTATAAAAAGAGTAAAAATAGTTTATTGTTAGATAATCAAAGGCAATATAGACATGAGGATTGTCAAAATTGCTTAATAATACAAATCTCCTTGGTTTAAAATATAAAAAAAGTACTGTGCAGTTGTCTTGCTCTTGTTTAAAATTATAACCATTGCAACCTTTTAATATTTGCACGAACTCGAACTCATAACCTAGATATCAAGTGTTTATAACAATCTTCGTAAATCTGTTATTTATCGTAAATCTAATAAGTGCTCATTGCGCAGCATTTTCAACACTTGTTTAAAAATATTAATTTTAAATGTAAACTTTAGTTTTTTCAAAAAACAGTTACAAGCTTTATTTGTATTACTCGAATGCGTAAATCGTTACATTTGTTTAGCTGCTGCTGCGTTTGGTTTGCATTGTGCTTCTGTATGCAGCTAAAACCGGGGCTTTTATAGAGTCAGAAATTACATAGCTTGATAAAGTTAAGGAAAAGTGTTGCAGATACATTTAACACAACACCCATTTCACATCGTCCGTATCAAGGAATTGGACGAAAAGGATTAGCAACTGCCAAATTCGAAATGACCTTCCATTTTACAATTTTCCATTATTAATATCGCAACAACAAAGAATGCGTTGGTTTAGACACTTTTGTTGTAGCAATTATGATACAATTTTCTATATCGTAACTCTGACTTGTCCAAATGCCAACTGGAAGAAAAAGAAAGGTGGTTAGAAACAATGCAAACAATGGCTAAGTCAATAGACTGACATATTCTTACATGCTTTCAAAATTATAAACAATGGAAAGGGATTATTCGTAATGCTATACAAACCTGGATTTGTTACTAAAAATAGAAACCTATTTTTGTTTTAGTTAAAAGTAATTGGTTGTTTTAAATAAATTAAATATTTTGTAATAACTTATTTATTATTATTATTATTATTATTATTATTATATTATTATTATTATTATTATTATTATTATTACAAAACCCTTTCGCTTTAAAAAATGGCAATAAGACAACAATTACAGCAAAAAATAATAACAACAACAAAGTATCGTAATTCAAAGAGAACATCATACAGCAAAATGTTTCTATGTATTTGAATATTCTGTCAAACGTTTTGCTTGATTTCATGAAAGATTCATTTCAATTAGATTTTCCCGAATAGTTCTTAGCCATGTTTTCTGTGGTCTGCCAACCTTTTTTACCATCTACAATTATCAATTCCAAAACTTAAGTTTTTACTAATTGTAATGAATGAATCATTTTTTAAGTAAAACAATTAATGTATTTGGGGTTTTGAATAATTAGCATTTATGTGACCGGTTAATGATAATTATGATCATAATTTATATAACAATAAAAATAAATTAAACAAAAAAAGCAATTGTTATTTCTTTTAAATATTTTTTAAATTTTAGTACAAGTGTTTAGATTACCAAACATAAATAGTATATTTTATAGTAAATTAATTAATTAAAATAATAATTAATAATTAATTGTTTAAAAATTACAAAGAAAGGTTATGTCAACTCAACGTTCAGAGCATTTGTGAATATATTTTAGTTACTTAACTAAAATGTTTTAAAATATAGTAAATAATGTTTAATTATTATAAATAAAAAACAAATAACATATGTTATAAATTTAATTTAAATATTTAAAACAATTGCCGGTGTGATTTAGAGGTACAGCGCTCGATTTAGACCTGAGTGGACTGAACCATGAAATATGCATTTTGAAATTACTTGTCGTAAATATTTCTATTAAGTTTGCACTTTTACTGCTAATAATAAGGTGCTGGGGTGACCTAGGAGTACCTAGGTAAGCATGGCCTCGATTCCAACTATCGGCACTAAATGCGAGCTTATGTTCGGTGTCGCTACAATGTCTATTGTTGAAAAACATGTTTCAATTGATCTACCGCCGTATTAATGTTTACAACGTTTGGCTGATAAACAAGAAAAAGTTTTAAATAATAAAAAACAAATAATATTATTTAAAATAATGAATATGCACTTTTTATTATATATATATATATATATATATATATTTATTTATTTTTTATTTATTTATTTATGGTTATTGGCTTGGATACTTCAGTAGAAAAAATTTATTTCTACCCAAGGTCTAGACTCGCACTGTACCACTGCATCACTCACCAATTTTTTATTTAAAAGCCTTTAAGTAGTGTTACTTGTTAATAAATTTAGAACTAAATAAAAATTATTTACAATTGTTGTTAGGGAAAATTGTATAAAAATAAGTATTGAAAAAGTTTAAAAATATTATTTTATAACTAAATAAAATAATAAGTCTGTTATTTTGTATATCTAAGGTTCAATAATTAACATATTAACATATTACTGTTGAGCTGGAAAAATAATTAAAAAATAACAATTTTATCTTTAAAATAGATTATTTTGAACTTTTGAAATAATTAAAATATATGACATTATATAATACTTATTTTGTAAAAAGTATTTAAATATATTTAATATTAAAAAAATTTTAATTGTTTAAAATATTAATGTTTATTAAAGTTATTAATAAAAAAGTAATATTATTTAATTTAAAATTATTTAAAAAAAAGTTAGTACTTAGAAATAAACAAATAATTTTGCACCATAGATAACGCCATCTTAAATAGACCTAGGTGATTATAAGTTCGAGACCCACCACTGGCACCAAATGCGGTACACCGTTCAACTTCGCTAAATTGTACACTACTAAAAATATGTTTTCTATAAAACATTGAAAGTAGTAAAATAAATAAATAAAACAAATAATATAATAAGAAGTTAATTTTCCAAATAAAATTATTTGGTGTGCATTACTAAAGTATGATTTAATGTAACAAATACTGAACCCTACAAAGTATTACGTTGCCTCTATTTTTCCATGTCAACCATAAAATATAATAGTACATGTAATTGGTTAATTACTAATTAACATTTTTCTACAAAATATTAACTTAATCTTTTAAATAACAATATCGAATTAATTGTAGTATCAAATATAATTCGAATTATAATTTATTCGTTTAAAATGAAAAAAATATTACAAAATGTTTGGTAATGAATTTTAATTACACTTAATTTATTTATTAAATTTACAAAAATAAAAAAACTACTTTTTAGAACCTAACAAAGTTAAGTTTGTTTAAAAATAATATGTTTATTAGAAATTGAAAACGTATTGTGCATATTAAAAAATAAGTTCATACATTGTGCAAAAATTATAGAAATAAAAATTAAGAGCTAATCGGACAAATCAAAAGTGAAAGCTTTTTAGAATTTAATTAAAATGAAATAAAAAATATATAACAATTATAATGTTTGAAATAAAGTCAAATTTGTTTGATTAAACAATGTTTTTTAAAAAGTTGTGTTCAACAAATGTTTACTGTAGTCAAATAAAGGCCGGTAATAAAATCGAAATTTGTGCCACTCTAAGTACAAATAAGGTGTACAATATCTACATGTTACAAATTGGCATTGGTCCAACAATTGAGTTCTTATGAAATTCCGTATAACACATGTTTATAGCATGCAGAAATATGCTTGATCAACGACTTTACCATTGTTTCCAAAATAAACTTTCGGCCAAAATCAAGTAAAGATTGTCCCAAACAGCATCTATCTAAGTACGTTTTTAATCATTTTTCCTTTTTTTTTAATTAGCATTTGGACACGTCAAAGTTCCCATACGTAAGATTGCATTAGGGTTTATACGAAAAGGTGACCAAACCAATGCAATTTTCGTTGTTACGGTACCAATAATAAAAAATTGTAAATTTGGCAAGTATTGATTATTTCGTCCAATCTCTTGATATGGATGATGCAATGTGGCTGTGTTGCATAAAGCGCTTCAACTAATAATGTTTGCATCAGAACGCAATATCATGTAGGGGCTTTACAGTTTGTGTTAATTGTAAAATTTATCAATAATAATAAAAATATGCATCGTTTGAAAATGTATCTACTGTTAATGATTTTTACTAGAGACAATAATACAAATACAATTTTTTGATGTTTTTTAATAGTAATATTCTTATTTTACAACGTTTTTTGTTTTTTTAACACGGGTATGAGAGTGAGAAACATTAATGTCGTGTGTTCGTTATATTGTTTATAATATATGATCTCAATTCAAAATACTGCGACAACTTTAACTAATAATAACAATAATAATAATTTCAAAAATTGTCTAAATTAAAATGTTTAAAAATATTATAACAAGTACATTATATATATATATAAATGAAATTATTTTTGTTTATTTTAAAACAGTAAATTTAATTAACTTTTTTACAAGTTTCTGAATTAATTGATTGATATATACATAATAAGTAAATAATCACCAGTTTATTATAAATACAAAATGTAAAATTAAATTGGTTATTGTATATTTAATGTAACTCCGCATAGAAAATATCAAAAATAAAACAATCCAGACAAGTGTATGTGTGAATAAAACGAAGGATTTTCGCTCATGTTTAACAACCTGGCCTCTGTAAAAATCTCTATTTTTACAAAAACAATTAGAGGACGCCATTTTCGGTTAATAACATCAAATATGTAGTAGAACAAACCAGATGATAGAATTGAACAAAAGACAAAATGAAGCTCAATTTTTAATTTTCAAAATGTTTAATTAGAAAAGAAAATAACTTGGTTAAATTTTACGTTTAGCGCCCAGAAGAACGACTTTGAAATGGGCAACTAATAATGGTAAAAAATTGGGGGTAGACTACTGAAAACTAGTTTAAAACTTATTTGGAAAGATTTACCCAAAATGAATGTCTCATGGGGGATCAAAACAAAAATGTTTGAGCATATGGAATCATGTAGTTGTTTTTAAATTATAAAACTTTAATTTTGTTTATACTTTTATCATTATTTTGTTGCCGCATGATTATTATTTGTTTTTAAATAATTAAAAAAAAATTTAATGCAGGTTAAGATTTTTGAATTGTTATATTAGAATTGCCAGATTCACTTGAATAACCAGAAACACTGTACGGCTGTTTTATCCTTATTTGGAATCATTAGAAGCACATTCTTTTTAAGTTTTACACACACATAAACTTGAACCCACGCCCTATCTGGTGCCAATCCAGCGTTTTAAACCACTGAGCTACGGGTGAATAATCTTGGACCTGTAAATTTATTATTTATAGTGTCCTCAAATGCTACTCCGTTACTACCGGTTTAGCAAGTGAGAGAAGCCTTTTACTAGAATTTTACCATATTGGTCCCTGCATACTGCCAGGCATAATAGCCTATATGGCACGGTTCGGTTATATTTATCAATGCGGTTTTTTAAGGTTATATTGTTATATTAGTTATATTGTTATAATAGAATTGGCTAGCCTAGCTACACAGCGGTCGAATCAAAACCTGGGGAAAAAGGGGTTTGATTGCCACTGCCAGCATTTAATGCGACCTCCTTTTGGTTTTGCCAAAAATGCTTCTAGTAAAAACATTGCAAGCAGTAACATTTTAAAAATAATTGGATGATATGTTATTCATTTGTATGCAGCCAACAGAAATTATTGGAGGAATTTAACTCGAGATATAATTAACATCAAGTGTCGTTCATTAATTGCACATTGCAAAAATGGATGTTTTTGCAGACGTTTTGGTATTTAGACTACCCTAGGTAATAATAACCGGTGAGGGTGTTTATTTCCGACAACGTTCAAATCTGCAAAAATGACTACTGCTAAAAAATGTTTTCCGTTAAACATTTAAAATAGTAAAAATAAATAAATAAATAAAATAAAATAAAAAAATAACAATTATTATTATTATTATTATTATTATTATTATTGTTATTATTATTATTATTATTATTATTATTATTATTTATATTATTATTACTATTATTACTATTATTATTATTATTACTATTATTATTATTATTATTATTGTTATTATTATTATTATTATTATTATTATTATTATTATTATTATTATTATTATTATTATTATTATTATTATTATTATTATTATTATTATTATTATTATTGTTATTATTATTATTATTATTATTATTATTATTATTATTGTTTTATTATCATTATTATTTAATAACAACCACGCCTTAGCTGTCGTATTTATACAAAAAGTGTATTATAAATTTCGTAGTCATTTAAATAAACAATTTTTTACATTCATGCATCATCACTGTTTGATAAATTACAAATATATACAATCATAAAAATTGCTGCGCATAATACATATATAATTTAAAATGTTACAATATTTATAAAATGCAAAATATAAAAATGTAATAAAAAATTTTTTTTAGATTTTTAAATTAGCGGTTGTAATAATAGTAATAAATATAGTTATAATGTTAATAATAATGTTTATAAATAAATTTAATTTTAAGTATAACAAAAATATACATAAATTATGTATGTATAATAATATTTTAAGTTTTATCTATTTTTTAATGCTATTTTTTTTACATTTTTACAAAATTACAAAATTTGGTTTTCTGATTATTGTTAATTTGTTTAAATATAAACAAACATTTGCAAACAAATTTTAAGAAATTTTATTAAAGAAGTTGAAATAACACGAAATGTGTAGTTAAAAGTAATAAAATTAGAAATATAAGACGTTTAGAAATAATTGATATATTTTTATTTCTAACAAAACTTAATTAATTTAAAAATAAAATAAATTGAACAAATTTAATTTATTAATTATTAAATTAACATTTATAATTTATGTTCTAAAAAAGCGTTACAAAAAATATATAGGTTGGTGGTCAAAGTAACAATTTAATTACATTTTTGAAACAATTTTGAAACTGTTTTTTTTTTTTGATTTTATAGTTTTGTTTAACAGTAAATTTGAAATATAATTTAGAATTATAAATAGTGTTGTATTTGTTGTATTATTAAGATATTTAAATAAGGATTAAAACGACCATGTGCAAATTTAATAATATGTATACAACACCTGTATTTAATTTTTATAAACACATACAAGTGACAGTGGTTAGAGTTTTAGAAAAGTTATTAGTTTGATATGTTATTTGTTAATTACACAAATTAGGAAAATAAGTAAAATTATATAAACTTGACTGACAAAATTATAATATTTAATATAACCATTGAAACAAATATTGACGCTTATAAAGTACTAAAATCATAATTTATTAAATTAAAAACATAGTTATTTTTTAAACGTCTATAAGTGTAACAGGGTAAATTATCAATAATAATAATAGTAATAATAATAAGAAGAAGGGGAATAGTAGTAACAATAATAACATTATTAATAAAAAATATTATTAATAATAATAACATTATTAATAATACTAATCTTAATATTAATAATAGTAATAATACTACTACAAATGATAATCCTAATCCTAATCCTAATACTACTACTAGTACATTATTATTACTACTAAAAATAATATTCCAAATGCACCATGACAATTGTAATACACAAAATATGATTAAAACTACAATTTTTTTATTTTTAAACGTATTAGTATACTTATTGAGAAATTCAAGTTGGATAAATTTGATTGAAAGATGGATAATGTTATAATTGACATACTTGTGATTTTCCAAAATATTTAATTGACAACAGACAAAACAAATTAATTGTAACAAACATTTTATCATTTAAAAAATAGTAGTAGAAGTATTAGTGTAAATATACTAAAACAATAAAAGCAGTTTTTCATTTTAAGTAATTATGCTTTTAAAAAAAAGATTGTATAACAAGCCATTTATTTCAATGTCTACAGTTTGATGTGGAATACATTTTGTTTAATTCATACTTTTAATTTTTATTAGTGTTTATATATACATATATAATAAAATGGTTAGTGATATGATTACCTTTTTATTATTTCCCTATTTGTCGAGCATTTCACATTGTTAACAGAAATAAATAAAGTCATTCTATGTTATGTCATAGTTAACTCCTTTAATAATGATATATATATATATATAATTTTAGAATACGACTAACGTACTCTGAATGTTTACCTTCACCTATTTATCACGGCAAGTTAAAAAATATACGTGAAAAAAGGAGCTTTATAATAATTAAAAAGTTGATTTCATAAATAATACTTAAATTCTTAAATTTATTAATATATATATATATATATATATGCTTTACCCTTAGAAGCAAGTAGAAAATAGTTTAAATAAAAATAGCAACATGTAATTAAAAATAAACGTAAAAATAAAATAGTTAAACCATGTTGATTTAGTCAGAAAATATTTTATTAAACGGAGAACATTTTATAAAAAGATATTTTACTATTAATTATTTTACGTTATTTTTTATTTAAACAGCAAACGCTTTATAATTATATTTAAATGTATTATTTTACTACCCACAGTGTATAATTAAAATATTTAAGATTCGTAAAAACTTCCAGCTGGGTAGATAGTAACTTAATGTGTTGTGTAAATATTTTTATATTAACAAGTTTTTCTTACATAAATAATAGACAAAAAATAAAAATTTTTATTACAACTAAAGTATTTTTTTCCGTATATATAAATATTAAAAGTATGAAAACTTGTATTTATTACATTATTATAAATGTTAAAAACAAAGTTTGTATTGGGGCAAACGTATCTTAATAAAATAAATTCTAGTTTAGTATTAAGTAATTTGGAAAATTAAAATGAACTACATTTTTTAATATAAAATTGAACATTCCCAAAATTTAATTGACTATGTTGTAAATAGAAAAATAATTTGTTATCACTAATAATATTAATAAAATTTACTGCATTTTTTACTTTAAAAAACATGGAGCAATAAGATTGTTTCATTTAATTTTACTTTAAACTTTTAAAATTAAACATTGTGTTATTAAATATAATTATTTTAATTTTTATTCTACCCTGTAATTAAAAATATGTTCTTACTTATCCTGTTGTGATTTTGTAGAACAACAATGTTTTCATATTTCTAAAGTAATGTTTTTTTGTCAAGTAAGCGGACTGATAACTTTGCGTTCTAATAATCCTACTTTCTCAATTGGATTTTCATTCGGTTTCAATCAAGTTAGGCTAATTGCTATCTTTCTTATGTATATAAATTTTACAAATTTATAAACTTAATTTACTTTAAAATAAATAACGATTGACATTTATATTATGGTGTTTACTGCTGATAATTTTGAAAACAGGACAAAACAACTGTACAGTGCTGCTGGTTGGCTTAAAACAATGAGATGTATTATTTACTAAATTTGACAATTCAGAAGTTTTTAGTTTTACAAAATTATTCAATGTTATTAATTTTACAAAAGTATATATATTTATTTTAAAAAAATAAAAATAATTATTTTTGTTTGTTTAATTGTTTTAATTATTTTATTTTTAGCACAACATTGAACAATAGACAAACTTATATTTGTAAATATTTTAATGTGTTTTTACACTACATACATATTTTGTCTGCTTGTTATAGAAATATGTTACATTTGTATAATAATGGGATTACTTATAATTTAATTCCTTTTTTTAAAAATAAAATTGGAATAAAATTTAGAAGAATTATAGGGTTAATGTCGTAATTTTTAAATTAATTGCTAAAATAGATGTTTTTTTAAAAGAAACATTTCTTCTTTTATAGATTTTTCCTTTTTTATGGTAAGTCATTGTTACGGGTGAGTTTCCTTTATTTGTTTTCGTATTTAACCTATTTAAAGTTTAACAACCCTTAAAAATTATTGGCGTCACTTTTCTTATTAAGAAATTCGCTGCAAACCCTCATTCTTTATCTAGGCTTCAGATTGGCTAAACTAATTAGTTTTTTTATTTTAACATTATTATTTATAAAGCTACTAATAAAGCAGTTTTTAAATTTAAAAAAATATATTTATTATCATTTTTATTACAAAATTTATTTGTTTTAAAATAAGCATGGGGCAATAAGATAACAATTACAACAAAAAACAACAACAAAATCTGATAATTCAAAAAGAACATAAAACAACAAAACATTTTTTACGTATTTGAACATTTTGCCAAACGTTAAGGTTTGATCCCATAAACCATTTATTAAATCTGCCCAAACAATTGTTTGCAAAGTTGCTACCAATTTTTTATTATCATCATTAGTTGTTTATTTCAAAACCGTTCTTGCTCGTCTTTCGGGTGCGATAAACGTACAATTTGACCAAGTAATTTTCTTCGTCTAATTGTAATGATGACATGTAGCAAACAAAAATCTTTTTTTTATGAATTCATTATTTAAAATATGATAACATTAAATAATCTTTAAAATATTTTGTAAGAAACCGGTAATGAAAGTCATTTACCATCTTATTAATCTTTTTTTTCATTTCCACGTTTTACTCCCGTATGTTGCCGTAGGAATGATTATTGGTGCGTACAAACGAAGTTTTGTACGTGAATCAAAGAACATATTGATCATATTGATTTGAGTCTGTAAAAAACTGACATTGCTTTTCCAAGTATAGCTTTAACATTAATTTATAATTTAATTTATATAAATATTGAATATTAAATAAATATTAATTCACATAAGTAGAATTTCGACAATAATAATAAAAACAATTGTTTTATAACGTTAAAATAACTAAACATTTTCTAAACTAAGTTTATTAAAAATTAGTATATTATATTGTTGTTTTTAAAAAAACAGCTTAATATTAATAATTATTGTAACTGGAAAACAAAATATGAAATAAGTACAAACGGTAATACCTATAGCAAACGGCGTATAAAAATGATTTCATTAAATAAGTACATATTTTACTTGTAGAAAAATATAATTTAATATTTTTTTAATTATTTTATTAATTATTAATTTATACTACTTCAAATGTTTTACGGAAAGCCTATCTTTCAGCAGTGGATATTTTAGAAAAGTTGAATGTAGACTGGCATATAGTGCCGGTGGTAGGATTTAATTAAATGTTTACCCAAATCAAAAGCAAGTGTTGTACTGCTAGAACATATATATATATATATATATATATATATATATATATATATATATATATATACATATTATAAACAATAAGTTTTATGTAATGCCCATATAGATATCAATTAGCATAAAAAAAATTAAATGTATAGTTTCTTAAATAAGCATAAATACTCAAGTATTTTAGTAAGGCTAAAGTTACATGGAGTTAATTGCATAAGTAATTGGTTCAATCTGTATGTATTTTTAAACTGTCATAATAATGATTTGTTCAAGTTTATAGAGTAGACAATGGTTAGAACACTACTCTCATTATTACTATTATTATTATTATTATTAACTATTATTACTATTATTATTATTATTATTATTATTATTATTATTATTATTAATATGTTGCTCACCATTATTATCTTTTTATTATAAAATTTAATACTAAATACCTTAATTGATTTTGTTTAATGTCAACATATTGAATATGTTTTTCAGAAAAAATATATAGTTTTATATAATATTTTTTTAATGTACCGACATTTACTATTAGTTATGTATAAAATTGTTTGTTAAATTACTAGCAAAATAAATGTTAAAATAGATAAAAATCAAATAAAAAGTTATTTGTACATTTTAAAAGTATACATCCAGACGTCCGAAAACAATTACATTGATATTTTTTAAATAAATTTGTTTGTATTTGTAAAATGTTGTATACAGTAATTATTTAACTTGCCTCCTTAACATGATATAGTAAATGAATGCCGACAAATAAAGTTACTAACGTATTTTAAATTTAATTAACTTTTATACATTCTGTATTATAAATAGTAGACACTTCCAAACATAAACTAAATTTCTTTTTAAAAGCATTGAGTTCCCTTTATAAATCTAAATTACAACATAAGAAAACGTAAACTGTGATATGAATTAATTTCGTATATTCTCGTTAGTCACAAACATATAAAATTTTAGTATATATATACAAAAAACATTTATATTAGTACAACTCACAAGTATCCACAAGCACAATTATTACGATCAAGTCACATTGAAAGTAGCTTGGTCGTAATGTCTGTGTTTGTGGATACTTGTGAGTTGTACTAATATAAATGTCATATGTACCTCCGTTTTGTATATATACTCTAAAATTTTATATGCTTGTGACTGACGAGAATAAATTTCTTTTGTATGTAATAATTATTTATACAATAAATATAATTATTTAATAAAAAATTGAAATGCACTGCGTTAATATACTATATATTTTTAGCACATTTAGTAAGCATTTTAGTTATCTTTTTGGATATGAATAAGTATGAGTAAAACTGACACATTATATATATATATATAGTAGTTGAACTGTTTTGTGTTAAAATTAATGCAATTTTGTTAGTTCATTTTTGTAATATTACTCAATAATGTTAAAAGCATTTACATTTTACTTAAACATTTTTAGAACATTATCCTAGCAATATTAGTAAAATATTGAATGAAAGCTAACATGTTCTATCATTATTATTGTAAAACTTTAATTTTTACCAAAAACGAGAATTTAAAAGTGCTTTTAAAAAATAAAAAATAAACAAATTACTTGTTTAAAAATAAATTATATTATAAAATATAGAAGATGTATAAAAGTAATTTTAGATTAAGTATTTTGAAAAATTTGCTGTTACCTAAACACTTACTAATTGCAGTTTATTTTTATAATTTTTTACATTTAATTTTATTATGTTAACAAATATAGATTTTTAGAAAAATTTATAAATAAAATGTACGTTAAAAAGTAATTCTAAAATATAAGCAACACACGGTTTTGTATAAACCTTACAAGGGCTAAAATGGGAGCTGTCAAAATTAATACATTGAAATTGATTGACTTTCCTTACATCACTTAAGCATATTAGGCACATCAACATTGCACTAAAATAAGCATTAAACATTACATTAGCAATACCAATATTTAAAACACTAAAAATATTTTCTTTTTACAAATAGCATTATCAAATTTTCGCTTAGACCAAAAACCCAAAATTTACACATTTCGACATGAAAAAACTACTACGTTATTTGCTTAAAAATAAATTATATTATGAAATATGTATATATATACAAAGCAGACATTACCAATTGTCCAAAATTAATAATTCAGGAAATAGCCATGTTTTTTGATAACTTCCTTTAACCGTTTTGGTAAGAATCGACCAAATTATTCATAAAATCTTGTGGAATTTGGTTTTTCAAAACATAATCGATTTTTTCTTGGAGCGTGCCTTGATTTTCTCTTTAATTAACTTCTCGTTTAAGATAACTAAAAAGTTTTCAATTACATTGAGGTCCGGGCTATATGGAGGCAATTGAACAAAGCTCAGCTTTTTGCTATGTAAAAAATCCTTGGTTTAAACAATAAAAAAATGCGTTAATTTTTAGATTATGATAAAAACCAAGTTACCTTTTTCGATGTATGCACCGGAGCATTATCTTGAACAATCACCAAATGCCCTGAAGCCTTTTGTTGTAGTTCAGACTTAAAAAAATTCTTTGAAAATAGCTACAAATTCTGAGCTGTTTAGATGACTACTTGTGTCGCTCCATTTTGGTAGTTGCCCGTACTTAATTCCAAAATATCCATAAAGACATGATGGATGTACAACCTTTTAACAATGCAATTGTTGTTTTGAGGAAAATCGGAACCACTGATGACCGTGGACTGCACTGCTCATGGTTAATATTTTAAAGCACACTCGTATGTAAAAAACACTGATCTCCAAAAACATAATGGACGGTTTTCATATGTTTTGGCACATTCCACGCGTTTTCTTCTATGTTCTGCAGTTAAGGGAACCTTTTTTAGCGTTTTCTTTAACTGCAGATTTTATCCGATTACGGATAAGTGAATATAAAAAATTGGGCAATTTTTTTTTGTATTTGTCATCACTCTGTTTCTTTTTAGTTTTGTAATAATAAAAGTATTATCTTGTTTACTCGTTGATGGTGCAGGTCCTGTTCCTGCTGTTCTTAGACGTGTATAATCCTTTAACACAGTATACAGTTCTTGTACTTATATAAAATAAATCCGCTATTTGTTCAACAGTCAAACCCATATTATAACTTTTTTTGATTTATTCGTAATTTATAACACTTAAAAAATAGCTTCCAGTATTTAAACTCATTGTAAATGTTCAAAATTGTGCCAAGGTCAAAAGTTCAAATTAAAATGTTGGATAGGTCAATAAAACAAAAATGAGAGGTCAAGTAATTAAAAATATTCTTTGATCTTTTCACACCATAATTAATGTTAAATTTTCTATACATACAAAATTTGAAAACTGATCAATTTTCTTTATATATAGTGTGTGCAGTGACGTGGCTGGGTTATGTAAACACTTATAAAATTATGTAAAAAAAAATTATTATTTTTTTAAATTTGTGTTGCGTAATCGTTTTATGTTATTAACTTAATATGTGTAAAATTTTTAAGTGTAACTATTAAGTAGATGATAAAACCAACCAAGGAAAAAAGAATTTTGAAAAATCCTATTGGTCAACATCCGTGAGTGAGTGTGAGTCACGTTGGTGCATTCTTTTATCAAAAGGGGATTGTTTGACCCTGAAAATGTATATAAGGTGGAAAAATCAATATTTACATAGCACTATACGATTTCTATTGCGTCATCGTACAAATTTGGTCACAGTTTTTGAAACTTTTTCCATCCCCAACTTACGAGTAATCACACACTTACACGAAAGCTTATCTGACTCTTATTGGCTCCTTCTTTCGCAACTTTATCATCTACCAACTATTACCATTTATCTACTTGAATGCCATTTATCTAAAAATTCCAAGACACTTAGGCATTATAATTATAAAAAAGTTAAAAAACAATTGACTTTAATTAAGTATTGATAGTCCATATTATTTTAGCATAATTACTTTGTTAAAAAAAATATAGCTTGCAAGTTAAAACAGTAAAAATTGAAAACTAAGAGTTCACTGACAAGTACCATTTTGGACCCTGTATTTTTTATAATGAGTTAAACAATTTTTAAACATGACAAAAACTTTTACATATTATTTTATTATATAATATTAGCAAAGTTTGTATAAACGCTGTCAAAAAACTAGTTTTCTTATTTTTCTATTATTTATAATTTTAAAATATTAATACTACATTAAACAATTATTAAATTTTTATTTTTGTAATTGTAAAACTAATATTTTGTTTACTAGTTGATAGCATACATACATTGTTTTAAACATAATTTACTTCTAAAAATGGATACATATTTTAAGTGTTTGTTTTAAAAACATGCAATAAAATAATTCAATTAAATTTATTACATTTTCTATTTGTTTTGTCATTTTTATTAATTAGAATTAGAGTAATGCGGTTGTTTAATTTAACTAGATAACTGCAATACATTATTTAAAAGTGCTCTTAACATAACAAGATAACAAAAAAATATTCGATTAATAAAACAATGTATTATTTTAAAGTACAATACGTTTTTGCATAATTATTTTGCACTATAAATTATATTAAGCTTTATATAGTAAATTGTTTGAAATAAATTATCACACACATTTCTTTGCTTTTTTGTTTAAATAAAGAAATAATCATTATGTTTAAAGCTGTAGGTGCATAATAATTAAACTTAGTTTATCTAATTTGTATGTAAATTTATTTATAAATGACGTCAACTTTTTATTTCATTACTACTTATTTAACAAATTTAAAAACATAAATAATTTAGTTTTGTCAAAAGTTAAATAATTAATAAACTGTTATCTGTTGCAAAATAAACTTAATCAAAATCTATGGACAGCTGCTTGTTTAAATTCTGTATATATATATATATATATATATATGATACTGTTCACAAAACCAAATAAATAAAAAGTTGTAAAAAAGAGAAATAATAAAAAATTCATTATACTTTAAAACGCTTTTAATTAAGTTTTTATTGTTATTACTTTAAATCTTCAAATAATAAATTTAATTTTTTTAACATTACTAATTATTACTTTTTATTTATGGAATTATGTAATTAAAAAACGTATACATTGTTTAGTATTTATTGAGTTAAATTAAATTAAAATTTTATAATAGTATATTCTTGTGTAAATTGTAAAGTATTTTTAAAAAACGGTGGATTATTTTTCATAAAACTGGAGTTGCTATTTTAACGTTCCAACTGTTTTTAATCTTAGCACTGGCTTCGAAAAAAAGCTAAACGTTATACATTATTTCGATTTTTAAATTTAAATATTATGATTGTTTACATATTGCATGGAGATTATATAAATTAATAATCGTAAACTTTTATGTATTAAGTTTAATGCTTCCGATTTTTTTTTGTAATAATTATTTAGATGAGTAAATAAAACATAATATTTTAATTTATTAGATTAATAATTTCAAATTTAAGTTTAATGTTTTTAATAAAAAATTGATTATACGCAACTTTTTATTGTACGACTTTACTCCGTTCAAAAAAGAATAAGAAAATGCTTAAATTTTTATTTATTTTTACTTAGTTGATTTTAATTACAAGGTTGGGCTAACTTATTAATTGATATATATATATATATATATATATATACCCATTTTAAAAATTAACGCAAAAAATTACAAAGGTATTAAATCTAAATTAATTTGTTATGTTTAATTGTTTTTTCGTAAAAATAAATATTGCGAATTAAAAATAATGTCTAGTGCTTAATAAATCCTTTATATATACTTAGAAATATTTATTTAAGAAGGCTGATTTGGCCAAAATAGCATATTTTAAAAGCTACTTCTATATTAATGTGGATAATAAGTTAAAATTGCACAATTATTATAATAATCAAATTATTATTATTTTGTATGCTTAATTTCATTAAAAACTAATTCTTAAAATTAATGTTAAACGTACATCCAAATTTGCTCTGATTGTGATGTCATAATAATTATTAAAATAAACATTTCATTATTCTAATCTATATAAATAAAAATAATTAAAAAATTTTTTCGTAATTTTAAATAAAAATTTAAAAACAAATCTAATAATTTATTTTTTACATTTAACCTTAAGATTCCGCTCACCCGCTAATTCTGCTTTCTGATGGCATTGCTTTGAAATGGAGAATAATGATGAAAAATGTTTTTATCTCACCGAAAATAAATACCGTGTTATTAAAGAATTAAAAAATGAAGGATTTTCACCGAAAAGATTGGCAGATTTATATAGAGTTAACCTTTCAATAATTTATCAGGTCATCAGCTGTCAAAAACAACGAAATTATGATAATATTGAAAGAAAACGTGTAACAACAAGTACAGATAATCAAAAATTATTATAGAGTTTAAAAAATTGTAATAAACCTATTTTAGAAACCAAAAGAAATAGTTTAAACAATATTACTTATTCTACAATAAGAAACAGAGCAATTGAATCTGGTTTAACTCTACAATCACCAAAGATCAAGCCATTTATTACCAAAAAACAAAAGGATAACAGATTAGTTTTTTGTAAACTATGGAGTGAACGACACTTATGTTATTGGCGTTTCGTATACTTTGCTGATGAAACAATAATTCGGGACGAACCATTTGGTTTTAAAAACAAAGTATTGTGTGGGACAAGTTTTCAAAAATATTCACTGCCGGTTGTTAGAAAGGAAGCCCACCATTAACAAGTAATGTGTTGGTTTGGTATTAAGCATAATCAACTTATCAAATGGAGAATTATATCTGGTACTTTAAATAGTAAAAAATTTGTTTTAGTTATGAAGGATGTTTTTCATTATAAAATGCAGCACACTTACACGGGGGTTACTACTGTTTTTCAGGACAATGCTCCATGTCATACGTCCAAGAAGGTAACGTCATATTTATCTAAGTTCACTTTATTTGATTTATATTTACATTTAGACAGTAGAGGGGCTAAAATTAAAAAGCTATTTTTTACACAATTACTACCTAACAGCCCGGATATCAATGTTATCGAATGTTTTTTCAGTATGCTAAAACGCTACATCAATAAGCATACTGAAATTGAGGATTTATGTGAACGTATTCGGTTTGTTGTTCAATATGAGATAAAACAAGAATATATCAACACTCTCATCGACAGCATTCCAAAACGCCTAAATCAGGTTGTTCAAAAAAAGGCGATCACATAGATTATTGAATTTTTTGAACTTTGTAATGTCCTTAATCATTTGGTAACTGAAACAATTGTATGTAATCTCTATATTCATTTATACTTGACGTTATAAATCATGTTAATGATTTTACTTCATTTTCGATTTTGCACCAGTTGATATTTTATTCAATTTTTTTACTTGCAATATATATGTATATATAATTATAGTTTTTTTAATTATTATATAGTATTGTATATTTTATAATTAAAGTGATGTTTCTCTTGTATCCTATGTAGTTGCTAGAGTGGTTTTAATTAAATAATCACATTTTTGCAGTAATTGTTGTGAGAGTTGTATATATATATATATTCTACTTTAAATGTTTTACGAAAGACATTTTTCAGCAGTGGACAATTAGCAAAGCCAAACGTGGGCCCGCATTTTAGTGCCGGCGATGGGATTCGAATCCATATCTACCGAGGTCAGAATTCGAGCGCTGTACCGGTAGACCACCCCAGCAATAATATGGTACACATTTATTAAAAACAAATATAAGAGTAATTTTGATTAATAAATTACGTTCAATTGAAAAACATTATAATTTTATCTGTGATAGAGAGAATGAATAAGTTTAGTAAACAAGAAACTTTTAAAATGTTTACAAAACAATTTTGATATTGCTGTTAATGTGACGCTTGGAATGTAAACATTTATTTATTAGTTATATTAATATTTATTATCATTTAGTTGTCAAATGTTTAATGTTTATAATAACAATTTGTCGAAATAAGTTAAATAACTAAAGATTAAAAAGTAATATTACAAGTCATGACATTAAAACAAACATTAATTTTTAATAAAGAGTAGTAATAAATTGTTGTTTTTATTTAATTATTTAAATTCTAAAACAAACAGTGTTTAAACTGATTAGAATATAAAACCTAATTGTGCCAAGCTGGTATAGGTAAATAAACTGAAGCACTTGTACCTAAATAAATATGACCTCGCGTTTTAAACCGGTACTAAATGCAATTTTTAGTTTTGTTTACCTCCATTTTAGTTTTGTTGAAACATGTTTCTTGTAAACAAAATTGAGCAACAAATCTAAGTACAAACGAATATAAGTGTAAAAAATAGGCATAAACTGTCTGATTTTTGTCAAAATTGTTTTTCTTGGCTAAACAACTGCAACTTACATACGTACACTTATAGATAGCTTGCACTATTTCGCAAAAACAAACATTTAGTCATACTGTTTTGCATTTACACTTGAGATTATGTCATTCGAACTTGTGATGGTCTAGCGGTACAGCGCTTGATTTGAACCTGGGTGAGCATAGGTTCGAATTCCACTACCGGCACTAAAATACGGTCTACTGCTGCAGATGTTTTTTGTAAAACATTCAAAGTAATAAATGTAAAATAAATAAAAATAATAAAAATAATACATAAATGTAAGAAAACAGAATCCTAGCCATTATCAAAAGTTTTAATTTTGTTAAATAAATTGTGTTGAAACACCAGAATAGATAAATTGCACAATTTAAACATTAATGAACAACAGTTTTATTTTTATTGTCCAAAATACAGGTCTTTATTTAATTATACTAAATTTTTATAAACATATATATATAACTCCGCCTAGTTTGGATTAGAAATGATTCAATCTAGCCAGTCTAAAGTTTGGATAAAGGAGGAGGGTTTGAGCGCAAGGTTAGCAACCTGGCCTCTGTAAAACATTCATACTGCTCTGGAAACAATACAAGAAGACGCCATTCCGGCAAACAACGGTAAAGAAATAATCGCACGTATCTGGATAACAGACTTACACAGATAACAAGGTTGAGTGAAAGCCGAAAGGAAGCTTAATCTTCAATTTGCAGAATTTCTAATGCCAACGAGACTTTGTTGTTGTTGTTGTTTTGCTGTAATTATTTTCTTATTGCCTCATGCTTACTTTTAAAGCAAAAGGGTTTTGTATAATAATATAATATAATAATATATTGTATACACATATATATCAACAAAAAGCTCCATGTTAACGTAGCATTCTAAATTCCTATAAAAAGATGTTGTCGGATGTGAATTAAACTTGGAAGGATAAATAAGGTTTCTTGGCAAAAAACCACTTTCTTGTGCTTACAAAATTTGACAAAGCAATTATTTTAGGGGAATTGGTGGTTAACGCCTATTGACAGATCCACAAGTTTTACCAATTTTATTTGGTAAACGTATAACTCAATATGCTTTTTAAGCATTTGGGCATATTCTAAAATCCGTTTACTGTACTCCCATTTGGTAGAAGCCTGGTTATACAATTGGAACTTTAATATTTATTGTAATTAGTATATATATATATATATATATATATATATATATATATATATATATATATGTATATATAACAGTAGCTAATTATAGGAGGAGAGTAGATTTATTTCTGTAATAACTTTTTATCAGTAAACAACACAACAGCAAACGCAACCAAGTGCAAAAATTTGATCTATTAAAAATGTAAAACTTTTAAGCTTAAACCAGTAAATTGACATTTATTTTTATAAACAAAACTTTGGTAAAACTAGAATATATAGGTAAATACATTTGTTTACTAAATTAAAAAAAACCTATTTTTTATATTTTTGTAATCTAATAAATTACAAAGTGAATAGTCAAAATATTCTAATAAAAATATAATCTGATACAAATATTTTTCTTAATTGCATTGAAAAAGTTATTTTTAAAGTAATTTATATATTTAATTAAACTCAAGTTATTGGACATATATTCAGGGATACTTGAAAACGTTTATAAGAAATATTATAAAACATGTTTATTGTCAAATATATATATATATATATATATATATATATATATATATATATATATATATATATATAAATGTCGTAACTAATTATTTTTGTAATTGAAATAAAACAATTCGTTTTTTTAAAGGTTGAATTTTTGCGTTCTAAATAATTATTTGAGAAATACGTCCAATATAATAAAAATCGATTTAAAATGTATCTTTTTTTCAAATATGAAAATATTTTGTCATGTATACTCTAAATTTAAATTAGTAAATTATTTGCTAATTTTGTTATTACATTTTATTATTTTTTTAAATATTTTTTATTAAGCGATGTTTGCATATAAATACAACAATTACCAGCTTTAATAGCAATCACATTATACTACTACTACTACTACTACTACTACTACTACTACTACTACTACTACTACTACTACTACTACTACTACTACTACTACTACTACTACTACTACTACTAATAATAATAATAATAATAAAAAAAAACAGGTGTATTTATTTACTGCTATATTTCAATATGATTGTTTAGCGCTTAAGGCATCAACAGTTGTTATTTATTTCACACGCGTTAGAAAGAATTAGACATGTAAAAATAACATTAGTTTTAAAATATTTAAACATTTGTTGTTATAACCGTTTTATATTTCTAAAAACACTTTTAAAGCAAACTTTTCTAGGTGACAGTACCACAATATACTAAATGTTTAAATATATTTCTTTAACTATTTTTTTTAATTTTCGTTAATTTTAATGTATATTTAAACAATTAGTCTGATTCATTTTTTAGCTGTAGTCTAGAAAAGACGTTGTACAAGAAGAAGGTAATAGGAATATGTTTAACAACGCTTGTTTAAAGTACAATGCTTTTTTAATACAATCAATTACATAAATTTTAAATATGAAAACAAACATTGAATTTCTAACTGTTATTTAGAAATTTAATCTGTTTAATTTTATAATCTAAATAACACATTACAATTGTTGCTCTTGTTATAATTATATATTATATTATTATTAGATATTAAAATAAAAAAATACTTAATAAACATATAATTAAAGAGCAATAATCGGTTCAAATTTAATCATTATATAAATTTAAATAAACACGCAAATAAAATAGAATTAGATAAATTATGCAAGATTGAAAAATAATTTTTCTATATATTTTTGGTTATATTTTAATTTTTAATATATATATATATATATATATATATATATATATATATATATATATATAGTATTTATAACGTTTAATATATATATATATATATATATATATATATATATATATATATAATACAAACAGAGTATTTTTAAAACGTTTAATTTAATGCTAAGCACAATATTATTATATTTCTTTAGATTACAATATAGAGCGTGCAATAGGTATATCCAACCTTAGTATAATTAGATTTTGTTATATGTTTAAACAAAACGAAAAGTGTTAAATGCCCCCAAAATATTGTAATACGTCAAGCTTTGATTGCGTTGCGTATCCGACAATAGTACATTTCAAAAAACTAAAGTTTAAACGTTTTACCACCAACATGTCGGTGTGCAGGTGTGGTCTAGCACTCGATTTGGATCTTGGTGGACATGGGTTCGAATCCCATCACCGGCATTAAAATGCGGGCCCACGTTCGGTTTTGGTAAAATTTCCACTGATGAAAGATGTTTCTTGTAAAACATCCAAAGTAAAAAATTATCAAACAATTTTTTAAAATATTACTTATAATTAATGAATGTTAAAATAATGTTGAATTATATACTTAAATGGTATTAGTGTATAACTTATAATAAAAAATTATAAAATTATTTTTTTTACATTACCTAGTCTATCTTAACTAAATTATCTTTTTTTATTGCAAACATATTTTTAGAGAATTGTATTTTCTTTTGTGCATTAATTTAATTAATATAAATTTGATTATATTAATGTATTTATAAGCAGTGAAATAATATATGTAATTTTAAAAATTATACAAATTTTGAATTGCAATAAATTAATTAGGCTATTTACTTTACATAATAAAATTTAAAGTGTATTTTAAAAAAATCATTTTTATTATTAAACAAAACAGAACTGGAAAATACATTCTGTAAAATAAACTATGTTTATTATAATTTTAAAAAAAATTATAAATTAAAATAATTAGAGATAAAAGTAAAAAATAATAATGTATTATTAATAAAATTTTAATACTATTTATTATTATTATTATTATTATTTCAAAACCAAGATTGTTTTATATAATTGTAGATAAAATGTTAGGTTTTATAGCTTGTGCATATTGAAAATAAGTATTTTATTCGGATTTCGTCAAACACCGTTATCGGAATTATGCTTTACATGCTTTTGCGGTAGTTTAATAAAATAGTATCCTTTTGTTGCTGTTTTAGCATTTACTTTCTACAGAGACCAGATTGTTATTTTTGCATTTTTAACCTGCATTTTTCTCAACCAGACTTGGGAGTATCTACGGTGGTGTTACAATAAAATAAATAAAATTATGTTAGAGTGCTTTTCTGGAATTAAACAACCAAATCTTCTCCTTTGCCGGAGTCTTCTAGCGATACAGCACTCGACTTAAACGTGGGTGGGTATAGATTTAAATTCTACCCTTTTTATTTAAACTTAAAACTGACCAGATCGGTTTATTTCTTATTTGTTTTAGGCAAAATTAGAAACTAAAATTTTTAATTAGTTTCAATACGTTTAATTTAATGTTACTATTAAATATATATTTACGTGATATTTTGTTTAAAGTGTACATTTAGAAAACTTTAATTTAAAAATAGGAAAAAAATGTATTTTTTATTTTTCGTGTTTCTACTAGTAATTAAGTTCACGATAACGCATTCTGCAAATAATTTGATATTGTGTACTAGATAAAATTATAATAGATTAACTAATCTATACTTAATAAGTAATATCAATCTTCTTGTTTTTGTACTAAAAATAGTACCAAACGTAACAACACGTTTCTGTGACACACTCCTAAGGTGGATTGCATATCAATTGTCAAAAATCGAAATTTGTTACAAAATTAAGTAGATTGGTAAACAATCTATTAAATATTATTAATTTGTTTATATATTTTGAACGCATTATTGTTAAAAATAGCAAGAAACCAAAAGTGACATTAAAGCCAAATTTATAAGTACAATAACTGTTTAAAAACTGTTTAAAAATCCATGTAGTCATATTCTTCTATTGGCCTAAAAATAAAACTTTATTTGTACCTATTAATTGTTATTTGTACACATTCTATATAAAATTAAAACGTTAAAACAAACAAACAAACAGACAAACATAATATATAAAATAACAATGATTATATTGCCAGAGTTTAAAAAATTATTTATTGCGATTACATTTTAAATTGTAAAATTATTAAAAATATCATTTGATTTGTATTACTACTATATGACATTAATGCAATTAGAAATATAAAAATTATTTAATCAAATTTAACATGTATTGTTCAAAAACCAATTAACGACAAATATTAAACACAATTGGTAAAGGGAAGATTGGTAAATTGTATTAAACTTGACTAAAAATAACTTGGAAAAGTCTGATGTTAAGTCTTAACCAAAAATATAATAACTTCGTTGTTGTGTTTGCGAATTGAACTTAGAATAATAAATAAAGTTTATTGGCTAGATAGTTGCTTTCTTGCGACAACGCCAGTATTTATAAGGATTGGTAGGACAATTTCCTTTGAGGGATTATAGGGTTGATGCCGGTTGACGGATGTGCGAGAGATTACAGATAAAGTCGTTCCACGCTTTTGTGACTTTGAGTTGGTCAACAAGGGTAGAACCTTGTTTTTTCTCCGGGCCCCATTTCATTAACTTCTGTCCTTCCCCAGTTGCATACTCAGCGATTGATTCCATATTGTGTTTTCTTTTAAATCAACGTTATATAAAAATCGACGTAGGATTTCTGTCAAGGTAAATTCCCCTAGTCTGGCATACCTTAAGATACTTTTCGAGCATTTTAGGTGTATGCTAGCATCTATTTTATTGGCCTATTATACACGAACCACATCTGTACAGATTGTAACTTATGATTTGCAAATCTTTACAATCATCTATTTAGCTAACGTAATTTAATTTTGAATATTACCAAGCACAACATCATGCCTAACTCTAGCAACGAAAACTGAGCTGGTTTAAATACGTTCTTCGTAAAAATCCTGATTAAATCTCATCTATCGTAACCTTGACTTGTTTAAATGCGGACTTAAAGAAAAAGAAAGGTGGTCAGAAACGTACTTCGACGAATGCTGTTTGAGATTATCTTTATACTATCTTGGTCGGAACCTTGGGAACAATGACTAAGTTAATAGACTGACATATTCCTACACGCCTTCAAAATCCGTGAACAGTGGAAATCGATTATTCGAGATGCTATGCAAACTTGGAATGAATAAAGATGTGACTTTGCCACCACTTGTGTTGTTATGTTCTTACTGTTTTTTTTTCTCTTTGAAAGTGGTTTTGTACTATAATAAACAAAACATAAAATATAAATTAAAGTGTAATATATATATATATATATATAGCAAATGCAAATTGTTTAATTATTAATATATAGTCTGTTTATTATTTTTGTTACATTAAACTTTAGTACCTCACTAAAGATGCATTTAGCACAAAAAGTATATAAAGTATAAAAAAATAAATAATAAAATTACTAAGAATATAGAACAAATAACAGGAACAAAATGAAATGCACAATGTCACATGATAATATATATATATATATATATATATAATGTTTGCTACTTTGAATGTTTTATTATATAATTTAAAATTACCCAAAATATTGCAAAAATATACTTTAGTAAATGACAATAAAAAAACAAATCGATTTACCCGCAAACACTTGAAACGTTATTAATTTACTATTGTACTTAAAACACCAATTTCATTATTTTAAATTTTTTTATACATATATCTTACTTTTATTCAACAAATAATTAATTAAAAATTAATCCAAAAGTAGTTAACAAGCGTTCAAAAAACTTATGTTGTAAACTTTTTAAAAAATGCTTTAATCGTTAAAATAAATTTAAATAAATAAATAAAACGTATTACAGAAGTGTTTGTTGCAATATTAAAATAAATAAAATGAAAACATAAAAAGAACCAATTCTTTATTTGAAATAAGTACAAAATTATTTTGAGCATTATTTAAGTACAACATGAATTAAATTCAATTGTTATTATAACATATTTATGCCAAAACGAAATGAAGTTTAAATAAGAATGAAACAGTTGTACAATGCTCATGGTTAACTGAAACCAACTAAATCGGACAATTCGGAATCTTTAAAAAACCATTATTAAGGTTCAACTATTTAATATGTTTTATAGGAAACATTTTTCAGCAGTGGACATTTTAGTAATGCCGAACACGAGCCTGCGTTTAGTGCTTGTGATGGAAATCAAACTCATGCCTAACCAGGGTTGAGTCAAGGGCTTTATCGCTAGACTACCCAATAATAGAAAATTAAAATCTTTGTGTTGGAACTTTAGAATAAATTAACAACAACATATGTTGTTAAAGAGAAAACTACAAAAATTATAATCATTGGTTGCCCTTTATAAAACCAAATAAAAATATAAAAAGACGTAATTTTGTATATTCCGTAAGTCACAAACATATAAATTTTTAGTATTATATATTTATATACAAATGGGGGGTACAAATAACATTTAAGTTAGCACAACTCACAAGCATACACAAACAAAAGCATTGCGATTAAGCTAAGTTCTATGTAGTAACGAACTGTTGGTGTGCACACAAAGTAGGTTTCAATGTGTAAATATAAACAGATTTGAGAATCTATACTTTAAAGTAATTTTTAAAATTGATTTGATGTTTCGTTTGCAGCAAATGACGTAATATAGAGGAAGTGGATAAGTGTTCACTTCCGTTTGACCTATAATTGATCCAGTTGGGAATGTGTTTGTTAGCCCGATTAGCTAAGCGACGCACTGTCCGTTTTTGTACATATACATATATTAAATTTTATGTTTGTAACTGACGAGACTATACAAAATGAATTCATCTCACAATTTCCGTCTTCTCGTATTTTTATTAGGAATTATAAAAATATCCAATATTTTAATAAAAATTGGAAATTTAAATGCATATTTTTTACAAATCGTAATTATATTCCAAATAATAGTCTATTAAGTGATTGTAAGTATTTAAAAAAATATTATAACAAGTACATATTTACCGCAATTATACAAGGTTTTGTATTTTTTTTTGATTATTTTTCCATTTTCTACGAAAACCAATATGTAGCAAAGAGATATAGAAAAAAACCAACCCAATTTGTAGTTTGCATTGAATGCTGACAGAGGAAATCGAAAGTATTCTTACGCAGTTTTAAATTATTTTTCTACTTTGGGGGCTTTTAAACAAATAGTACTCAAGTATTCGTTGGAAAATAATCCTAATTAACATAAAGTAAACTAAGCCAATAATTATACAACTATAATTTAGAATAAAACTTTATTACTTTTTGAATAAGAGTGTTTATATAATCAAACACAAGTGCGCTAAATAAATTTTTCTTAATGTAAGATTTTAAAAAATCTGTTTATTTATATATAACAAATTAAACTAAAATGTTGTTTTGTTTTATAATCAAAAAATGTTTTATTAACTTGTCATCCTTTTTCAATCTAGAGTTGACCGCATTTTTAAATATTTATTTGGTTAACTAAATAACATGAATATATTTTATTTCTGAAAATAAGTTAATAAATAAATATAGAAAATGTTTTATTTAATTGTATATAAAATTTTATTTATATATAGTTATAAATAAAGACTTAAACTGAATATGCAGAATTTTAAAAAATATTTTTAAAAAATCATCAAGAAATGTTTACAATGTATAGTTAAAAAATTGTTATAAAGACATTCTTAAAAAGGAAATAGGTAAATTATTTTAACATATAATATCTGTTTAACACGCCATTAAAACGGGTTTTGATTTTAAAAACATGTTGTGTAGAATATGAGCTTTACACTAAAATGTTGAAAATGATTTATAATATAAATGTTTTTTTTTAATAATATTATTTTTTTCAGTTTAAAAAAAAATTTAAGTAGCACTAAATTTATTTTAATTTTAAATTGATTATTTAAGCGTAAAATGCAATATGTTGTTATAAAGCAGTTAACAATTAATAAACATGCTTCAGTTTCTGTTTTTAAAATGATTATAAAATTTTTATTGCAATTTAATAATTTATGCATTTTTAAAATTAAATTAATTGCAAAATTCTAAACAAATGAAAATGTTACATTATTTCCTGATTTTTTAAACCTTAATTTTATTATACTTTATATATATATATATATATATATTAATTCGTAAGCAAATAAGTTAGCAGGCTTTATTTTCTATCAACATTTAAATTATGTTGTTCTCATGTACTTTAAAATTTGTTAATAATGTTAGCGGAGCATGTGATTTAATATTTTATTTTAAATAATTACTGTTAAAGTAGTGTTTATTATTTTTTTGTTTGCTACTTTAAATGTTTTACAAGAAACATTTATTAGCAGTGGACAATTAAGAAAACCGAACGTTAGCCTGCATTATAGTGCCGGCGATGGGATTCAAACCCATGTGCACCGAGGTCCAAATTTAAGCGCTGTGCCGACCAGCATATATCTTAGTAAAATTTAAATGTACATTAATTTAAATAAAAACTAGATAATTTACCTATGTATTTTGTTAAGCCCACTTTTTAAATTGGGAATAAAATTGGGATTGAGCTAAATTTGTTATTAACTTAATATTGATTTAAATAGTGTAAAGCAACAATTTTTTAAGCAGTCTTTGAAGTAAACACATCAAAACACATTAATTAATGTTTGTAAAGCACAAAAACAGTTTATTCTTTACGAGTTGGTTAAATATCTTGCCAAATGCGGAATGCACAAATTATGTCTTTAATTGAATATGAATAAATTTTCTCTTGGTTTATTAAAGTTGGCTTGTTGAAAGTGATCATTGTCCTCCATTATTTGTTTAGACACTAGACCACAATTCTTAAAAAGTTCCTCAATTATTTTGTTGGTAATTTCTACAAGTGTAATGCCTACTAACTTAGCTATCATAATGTTACATTTTTTTTAAAGTAACAAAATCTTTTTTTAACAGACCTGGAAATATAACTGGCGAGCAGTACAGATTTATTAGAAAAAAGGTTAACTTAAAAAATAAATTGATTATTTTATTGCTAAAATAAAGATATCTTAATTGTTTTATACAAAATCAAAAATTTTTAGGCTTTATAAATACTAAATATTAGTAATTAGGTCAAGTTAATTTATTATTTAGGTTAACTCCAGAATACTTAACATTATTACAGGGGTTCTTGTTGGTGTTTTTGAGGTAAAATAAAAATTTAGGTTGTGGGTAAAATTGAGAAGGCTTTATTGTTGTAGGATTTACTATTTTACATTTTTGTGAATTTAAGAAAAGATTAGGGTTCTTAGAATATCGTTCGATCTTATTAGTATTATTTTTAAACTGCTCAACACCGTGAGCTAATGAAATGCTACTACATAGTACCGTATCATCACCATATGTAATTAAATCTATAATAGGCAATATTTTAGAGAATGACGTAAAGTGAAAAAAAGGAAGGAGATAGTACAGCCCCTTGCATTACGCTATTGTTTACTGTTATGGATTCTAAAAATAACTTAATAACCATTTAATAATATGACTGGGTAAGTCTAAATCAATCAAGCGTTTTATTAGTTTCTTCCTTGAGATGCTGTCAAATGCAGATTTATTATTTAAAAATAAGCAACTAATAAAGCATTTGCTTTTGTTTAATAACTTAGCAATGTTGTAAATGGGGTTTCCACACAATTTAAAGTTTATTGATTGTTTTTGTAAACAAATTGCATGGGATTATTGTTAAGTTCTAGTGTTAAGTTCTAGTGTGGATTTTGACATTTAAATATAATTAATAAG
This sequence comes from Cardicola forsteri, assembly GCA_025895645.1. Taxonomy (NCBI): domain Eukaryota; kingdom Metazoa; phylum Platyhelminthes; class Trematoda; order Strigeidida; family Aporocotylidae; genus Cardicola; species Cardicola forsteri. Next base: position 573,666 of record JAKXYG010001092.1, on the reverse strand, counting down.
TATGTTGTAACGTTTGTACGGGCTTAAAAAAAGTTGTTAAAAAGTTAAATTTGTAATTAAAGCTTTTATTTTTTTTCTTTTTCTTTTTTGTTATTGTTAAAACTTTATGTGATAAAATATTTTTTGTTGAATATTTAAGTAACTAAAGCTAAATAATATCGAAACAATAATTTTGCGTTTATAAACTTCTATAATAAATATAATTTACATAACCATTTAAACATGTGCAGTATAGCAGGACTTATACAATAAATATTACAGTTTAATAAATTATTCACTTAATTGTTAGGGGTAATAACGTACATCATCTGAGGTTACTGCAATATTAGAATTAGTTAAACTTACTATAAATAATATATTTCCAGGGTTCGCTTTAACTACTAGTAACCCCACTGGGTAAGGCTTAGTTCTGAGACCAGAAAAGGCATGCGTTTAAGTTTGTGTAAAACTTAAATGGTATGCACAGCTAATAATTTCTAAAAAAAAAATAAAACCAGTTGTTCAGTGTTTATAATTGGCGCGAACCAAATAGATTTATTATTTAGAAAATGTAACAATTTAAATGTTAACTTTAAACATTCCCTAATAAATATAACTTGCATTTTATATATTTTTGTATTTTTCAAAATCAATAATGTATTTTGTGGATTATTTGTTTATTCTTCATATTTACACTTACACATTTACAATGTGCACATTCGATAAATAATTTTTATGATTTTAGCAGTTAGAGTTAAAACAAACATTTGGAATTTGTAAAATATTTTTATATTTTGCTTCAATTATCTTAAAATTTGGTTTAAATGTTTAAAAATGTACTTTTCTCATAAACAAATACGATACATTTGCTGCATATTTTAATTTTAAAAAAGATAAATTTAAAACAAAATATATTATTGTAAATTATTAAAAAAAGATGTTGGTGCCATTAAATAGGCACCATTTTGCAGAAAACGTTTTAGTTTTTAAGGAAAAAAAAATTAAATGTAATTTAACATTTTGACAGTTTAAAAAATACATAATTGGGATTGATAAGTTATGTATTTTATAAGTGTTGAATTAAAATTTAACTAATTTCCCCATGACTAAGTAGTATATAATCAACTTAAAAAAAGAAGTTTATATTTTATAGTGAGAAACATTTATATCCAGTTTAAAATTACAATAAAATAATTAAACAGTTACTAGTTAGTTTATAGACTCTTTTCCTTAATACTGCAAAGCATATTTAGTTCAGTAATTTTCTGTAAAGTTTTTTAACTTAAATTTTGAGTTTTGGTTTGTTTTTGATAAAGATTGAACTTACATATATGTTTACGTAGGTAAACTTGATTGCGTTGTATTTGTAAAAAACATAAAATTGTTAATATAATGATCCAAACAATGCAAGTTAGTAAAATAAATAAATAAATACGCGTTTTAAAAGAATTATTGTTTAATGTTTCCAATCATAAACAATGTTTTAAGTTAGATATATTACTTCGGTAAAAATAAAATTAATTAGTTAACTATGGTAGGTACAATATACCCTATTGATTTGGTTTGCAATCTGAGTAAGTAAATATTATTTTTAATTAATATTATACGTATATATATATATATATATTCATCAGATTTCATTAATTGGTTCTATTTAATTTATAATTAGGTCATTTATTAATTTTTTTAAAATTCCTCAGGTATATTAAACAATTTTCTTCAAATATTTTCAATAAAAAGTAAATTTTGTGTTTGCTACTTTAAATGTTTTACGGGAAACATCTTTCGGCAGTGGGCATTTTGGCGAAGCCAAACGTGGGCCCGTATTCTAGTGCCGGTAGTAAAATTTAAACCCATGTCATTCCAGGTCAAAGTCAAGCACTGTGCCACTCCGGCATAGTAATAATAAAAGTTTTAATTTTATTGAAAATATGTATGTAGAAAAATATATATGAAAAGAAACCTAATAGAAAATTACTTTGGAAAATTGCACTGCTACGTAAAATCAATTTTTACATTATAATTGTTTGAATGCTTTACAAAAAATATTTCTTATCAAATAGATATTTAAATAAAACCAAAATAGGGCTTAAATTTAGTACCAATAATGACATTGAAACTTATACTTGCCCAAGTTCGAGTTTAGTACTACCAAATTTGTAAATTAAAAATAGAGCGTGGGTTCAAGTTCATGTGTGTACAACTTAAAAGTTATGTGCTGCTAATGATTCCAAATAAGGATGAAACAGCTGTACAATGTTCCTGATTGACTTAAAAACCTAGTGGATTTATTGTTCAAATAAATTTGACAATTTTATTATAACAAATCTAAAACAAATAATTCCTTAAAAAACACATTAATAAACATTTTTTGTTTAATGTCTTATATTATTTTAGTAAAATCATTCGCCTAGAAACGATTAGAAATAAACCAATTTAATTACTTTCAATTCTAAATAAAAAACAGGATTGACGGCAGAACAGACATCCGGCCGCACATAATGCTTCTATTTAATTCTTAATTACAAATTTTAATAAAGAAAACCGAACAAAATGAGCAATTTTTTATAAAAAAAGGGAAAAGATAAAAAAGCAGAAAGAAAAGAAAAGGTCCGAAATGCAAGTAAACTAATTTTTAACATTATGCTTTATAATCCACAATTTATTTTTAAGCATTGTCACAATAACCTTCTTTATATATATCAATGCTTTTTTATTTATTTATAAACTTAAACATATGATTGCTAAAGTATGTTGCAAAATAAATATTAAATAATAATAGAATTAATAGGAATGCTGAAATTATCATAATTACTACACTACTACTGCTACTACTACTACTACTACTACTACTACTACTACTACTACTACTACTACTACTACTACAACTATTACTATTACAACTGTTTGAATTTTATTATTAACAATAATTTACTATCCAACATTAATCTATCAGTTTTTAAAAATAATAATAATATTATTATTATTATTAAAATAAATTAACTCAACTTAGTGTTGTTATATTGTTCGAGTATTTAAAAATTTAACCACATTTTTTGATCTAATGAAAAAAACACAAAATATTTTATACATTTTCTAGTTTAAAAGTTATTATTGTTTATTACACTTATACACATGTGTTTATATAAAAACATATTGACGTTTATTAATAAATAAAATAATAAGATTATTTAATTCCGTTTTTTAGGTTTTAAAAAAAATAATTTAAATTATCATACGTGCAGGTATAGAACAGGTGTTTTTCAAAACTAATATTCAGAAACAAACTGAGAAATGTTTATTAAAAATAAGGAAGATGAATAAGTTATTTTTAATTTTAATGTATAAAATTAGAGGTTAAGTTATTATAGTTTGCAAATGCCAGTTATATTTTTTTTAATGTTTTTAATTGAAAAAGGTTATAACAAGAAATGACATATAGATAAAAAAAGTTTTATCCCATTGTTTCCAATTTATTTACCTGTTTTTCAACTTGTTTTTTTCTAGCAATTGAACAACAATTTTAAATAAACATTGTAAAAACGCAAATATTAACAAACAACTTTTTAATAAAAAAACTTTATTTAGAACTTTTTTTGTACTGTAGGCACAATTTTAATTAATTTAATACAATTAACTTTATTTCTATAAAAACATGGAAAAAATAATTACTTTTTTGTAATATGCAAAGTTCTTGGTAATTCCTTTTATTTTTGAATACCTTTATTGTTAGTTATTATGTTTTGTTATTTGTTAGCTAAATAGCATTGTTTTAAAAGTAGAATAGTTTCAAATCATTCCTTTATTAGCAAAATACAATTTAATAATAAATGTATTTCTGTTTTTTCGTAAAACAAACATTTATCAAAAAATAACTTTTTCTAAAATTTCTTATAGTACTATATTGTTCTTATATATTTATCATTTTAAAAAGGTAATTCAATTAAAAAAACTAAAAAGTTTTTATTTTAATTGGAACTAAAATAACAAAAATGGATAATTTGGCAATAATTATGAAAAACATGCCCAAAATTTACACAGACATTTCATACATTTCATTATGCTAATATAAATATACATTACATAAAAATAAAGAAAAAAAAATGAAACGTTTAAGTTCGACTCATACATGAGTGAGCAAAGGTGAGAATCGCACTAACGGCATATGATGCGGCCCACTGTTTGGCATCATTAAAATGTCCACTGCTGAAACCCATGTTTTCCGTAAAACATTTAAAATTGTAAAAATTAAATTTTTATTAAAATGACAAAATAGATAATACTATTATATAAAGTATTTAAAAAAACAAAATTTTAAATTTGTAACGTTATAGGTTATGGGCAAATTACCACAATCTTCAACTACTAAAAAAACGTCTTTCATTAACACAGTTATATAATTTAAGCGATTTAAACGTTTGGAAAATTTATAATAAAAACATAATTTTTTTATAAAATGTACTATAATATAATGTGTACACAATATAAATAACTTTTTGTACTAGTAATTAACAAATTTGTGTCAAGTACTGGAATGGGCTAGATGTACAGCATTTAATTTGGACCTGATAGACATGTCTTTAAATCACACTACTGGCAACAAATGCGAGCCCATGTTTATTTTCGCTAAAATATCCTGTGCTGAAAGCTGTTTCTCGTATAACATTTCACGTAGTAAAAATAATTAAAAAAAACCAATAAACTAGTTAATAACATACGCCATTAACAAAAAATTAAATATTAAATATTAAAAAACTAAAAAAATAAGTAGTTATTTAATTGATAAATTTTTTCACATTTTGCTACACTACAAATGACCTAATAATAAATATAAGTAATCTTTTGTAACAGTTTGGTGTAGGCAATTCGGTATATTTACAATAATAGATGTTAATTTAATTAAATATGATCCTATTTTAAAAAAATAGCTTTAGACATAATTTTTTCCAAATAAAAATATGAGAAGACGTAAACTGTGAGATGAATTCATTTGAAAATTTTCAACATATTCGAAGCTAGAGAAGTAATTAGCACTTTAAAACAATTTTTTAATTGAAGTATATTTTGTAAATATTTAGATTAATTGTAGTAAAATAAATAGTGTTAATATTGTTAAGTGGAAGCTTTCGAAAACAATGGTTATTTTCAATTTAAAGCATTAGGTTCCCTTTATAATTCCAAATAAAAATATGAGAAGACGTAAACTGTGAAATGAATTCATTCGTATATTCTTGTCAGTTTAAATATATAACATTTTAGAATATATATATATATATACAAAAAGGGGTACAGATAACATTTAAATTAGTACAACTCACACACATACACACACAATCCTTACGACCAAGCTAATTTCAATGTAGTGACGACCTGTTTATGTGCACACAAAACAGGTTTTAGTGTGAATATAAACAGATTCGAGAATTTTCAACATATTCAAAGCAGGAGAAGTAATTTTTAAAATTTATCTGATGTTTGGTTTGTAGTACATGACGTAATATGAAGGATGTGCATGAGTGTTCACTTCCATTTGACCTATTATTGATTCAGTTTGGAATGTGTTCTTTAGCCCGATTAGCTAAGCGACGCATTGTCCGATGAATGTACTTATCACCGCAACTGCAAGTGAACTGATAAATGCAATGTGAGGCGGAAAATGTTTCTTTAGCTGTTTTAATGTTTTGTGTGCACAAAAACAGATCGTCACAACATTAAACTTAGCTTGGTCGTAAGGATTGTGTGTGTATATTTGTGAGTTGTGCTAATTTAAAAGTTATCTGTACCCTCCTTTTTTGTATATATACACTGAAATGTTATATGTTTGTGGCTGACAAAAATATACGAAATGAATTGACCTCACAGTTTACGTCTTCTCATATTTTTATTTGGAATTTTCAATTTAGTTTGTATTTTATTTACATTTTGATTTATATGTAAACAATGCAGATTTACATAAAACTAATATTAATGTTTTAAACATTTAACAAGGGAGATTGTTTTTTAACGAAAAAAATAGATAAACAAAACTCAAATTCTTTAATTGTATTATTTGACAAATAAAATTCGATCAGTTAGTGTTATTGTAATGTGCTGACATGATATAAAACCAAATAATCTAAAACTTTTCCTATTATTAGTTTTAATTATAACTAAAATATGTTTTTTGCATTTGTTACATTTTTCTAGATTTTAATTTTAATTAATATTATAAAGTAGTTATATTTAATTAATATGTAATTTTTCTATTCTGTAAATTACATTCAGTAATCACTTTTATATACAGAGTAACCCAAATGTCACTATCTATTTTGAGAACCAATTTGAATTATGAGGAAAGTTTTGCATATTTTATTTATTTAGTAATAAGGTTTGTAATATTGTCGTAGACACACGTGTAAGTATTCCTTGGTTAGCACTGGCACTGACATTCTAATTTACAACACTGTTATTTATGTTTTATTTTTTAGACTCATTTGCAAAAAAAGAAACACAAAAGAGTGAGTATTTGTAGTAACACTGAAAAGAAAAGGATGTAAATAGGAACAAATTAGAAATCAATTTGAAAATAAATTCCGCAAAAAAGGGCCGACAGTAAATTGCTAATGAAATTCCAGTAGACTGGTCTGTGCACAACAATAGTAAAAGTGGAGCTTCGTAAAAACATTAATGGTCGCCATATGGAGAAACAGTTTTTGTAACGTATTTTAAATCAAGCTTTTTCTCAAATTAAAACATGTTTGTTTTTTAAATTCCAGTTAGTTCTTGCAATAGATACTGTCTTCGAGATCACTCTGTACATGTTAACTTTAATGTATAACTTTTACTCTGTTTACATAGTTGTAAATAAATGTTCGTAAACAAATATTATATTATATTATTATTATATAAAACCTTTTTGCTTTAAAAATAAGCATGGGGCACTAAGTTAACAATTACAGAAAAAACAAAAATAACAACAAAATCATGTTGACATTGAGCCTCCTTTCGGCTTTCACTCAACCCTGTCATCTGTGTAACTCTGTTATCCAGATACGTGCGTTCACTTCTTTGCCATTGTTTACCGGAATGGTGTCTAGGATTGGGACTGGCTAGCTTGAATTATTTCTTGTTCAAACTAGGCTTAAATATAACACACTTCGTTTTATTTACCATAACATTTCACTTACAAAATAAACATTAAATTAAATATTATACTAACTTTATTTTAATGCGGACGGTTTTTGTAAAAATTGTATATAAGTAATGTGTTGTTATAATCCACATTTTAAAATTAACACTGTAAAATTAAAACCTATGACAACTTGTATTTACGTCAATTTTTATAGTACAGATAATGACATAAGTGAATCCAATGTTGATCTACTATAATATTGAAATATATGTAGCACTTGTTACTTATCTTAGACATATCTAACGCTTATTAATAAGCACCTTAGATAATACTTTACTAATATATATACATTTAATATTATTAGCAAAAAAATTATTAATATAATACACAATAACATTCGTTTTAGCAATAAAGCACAATACCACTATTATAAAAACTTAAAAGTAGTTTTATCTACTAAAATACATAAATATACAAAATAAAGGTAACAAACTTAATAATGTCAATAATTTAAGTATATCTATGCTTTTCTTCAACTTCTGCAAGCCGCTTGGGGTAGGAATCTATCAACGTACCAATATAGGCCTTCAAAATGCAATTTTTTACAACATACTTAATTTTCGCTTCTAATGATACGTCAGTTTCATGTGGTTAACCTCACGTTTTAAAATACTAAAAAAGTTTTTAATTACACTGAGGTCTGGACTGTATGGAGGAAGTTGAATAAAAGTAAGCTTTTTGCTTTTCAAAGCTTTTTTGTGGTCTAAATAAAGAAAACGTATAGTAAATTGTAAGTTACGTTAAAATACACATTACCAGTTTTGAAGTATGCACAGGAGCATTGTCTTGGATGATTGTTAAGTGTCCTGTAGCATTTCTGGACAGCTCGCTATGAAACAATTGTTTGAATATTTGTACAAATTCGGCGCTATTTAAATTGCCACTAGTACGCATCCATTTTGGAAACTGATTGTACTTAATTGCAAAATATCCTTTGACACATAAAGGATGTGCAACTTTTATAGCGGTACAAGTGTGGTTGAGTGGGAAATTTGGACTATAAATAACCTTTTGAATGTTCAGTCCATGGTGCGTAGGATACAGTACATTTATCTGTGATGTATGTTAATCTAAAATGACAATGGATAATGTTTGTACTTTTTGGTAAACTCTACTCGTTGTAATCTATGAGCACGACTATGTAAAGGTATCTTAACAGCCGCTTTAAGAATGAAGCCTTCAGATTTCATCCTCCTTCTTACAATTGAATAAGAAAAATCTTCTAAATATTAATTTTTTATTTGTTTAACATTTATTGTTCTGTGCTTTTTAAGCTGCATAATTATAAACTGATTAACCTGTTTGGTTGTTGAACGTTTTCTACCAACGGTAGGTGATCTGTGGCTTGTTTTATTATTCAAAATGTTGTACACAGTTGAAACATCTATTTTCATGCATTCGGCAATTGTTTTAACTTTTTATGCCCTTTTTATAAAAATTTTGAACTAATTCATAATCATGTGGTAGACAAATAACGACGTTGAGCTGTTTTAATCATAAGTATTATGTGCGCGGAAAATAAAAATTTAATAATTTTTTGAAAAAAATTGTTTTAAAATTGTTTATATTAAAATACTTTTAAAATAAATTGTTTATTGACTAGTTAAAAATACAGTGGAAATTTATAAATACATATATATATATAAGCAATGATTTTATTTTAAAAATTATTACTTTTAAAAATAAAAAGAATATAAAATAAATATATATATTTTAATAATTATTTTTGTAAATAAATTACATATTTTTATATTTAATAAATTTTAACTAGAAAAAGTTAAAGTTTAGGCATTGGATTACCAGTGTATGTATCAAGGTTATATATTTATTAAAAAATGTAGCGCATCAATAATATTTTTATAATATGTAAAAAAATTCGTTATTTTAAAAATATACATTAATTTATTTTACAAACAAAAATATTAAAAAAAAAATTAAATGGAATAAAATACGTTGCCTACTATAATAACTACGAGCACTGTCATATATTTAAAACTAATTTCAAAATGCATTTGCTCATTTTACATGTTTGTTATACATATTACTAAATAAGAAATTGTTTGTTGAACCTATAATTTAGCATTTATATAAAAATAATAAAATAAAAATTTTTTTAAATAATGTATCTGTTAAATTATTTATTGCTCATATAAGTTGTTAACAGTGACGTTTCAGTGACTTTTCATCTTGATAATTTTTCTTTATAAACAGATGCACGGCAGCAAATAATTGTTTTATTGTGTTTAAAAATTGGTTTTTACCTAAACCCCATTTTTGTTAATTTTTTTGTGCTGTTAATTTAGCGTTAATATATATTTATAAGAGTTAAATTCCTGGGCCTACGCTACAATTTTTCCCGTTTTTCAATGCATTTTTGAAAATAATAAGACTCTAACATTATAGCCCACACTCCCCCCCCCAAATATGCATTAGCATTTATTATTAATTAAATTTAAATACTGATTGTTTTTTTTAAAAACCGAATACAAATTTTAATTACATTAATTTAATTTAACTATTACGCCTTGTTTTGTTTTGTTTTTAATTTAAAAAAATTATATAATTTAAAGTAAATATATAAAAAGAAAAACCGATTTTGTATTTAGATTTTTTGGTAATAATTATATAACTTTTTAAATCATATTACAAACAAATAATATTTTATTAAATAATTTAATTTATAAGTCTGGTTTACGATGCGCGTATGTTAAACAAATCCATTCATTTTCCTTTATGGCAATCATATAAACCGGGGCCGTGCTTGGTCTTGACAACAGTCACATAATCAATAATTTTAATTACGGGAAACTGTAAAAATAAAAACAAAAACTTTTACATTACTATATATTTAACATTCAAAAAAGTTTTTTTAAATAAAATAATATTTTTTAGATTTTAAATATAAAATATTGTAATTTTTATGTACGTATATATACACATACATAGTGACAGTTGGTGTAGGAAAATGGAAGCACTGTGATACTTTGCAGCATGTTGCTCTAGTTACCTATCTTAGACATATCTAACTTTCACCAATGCATACCTTAGATAATTAGTTGGTAGTACATATCAAGTAACATTATTCGCAAAAATAATTTTTTATTATAATATACAACATGTATTCTTGCAACAAAGCATAATACTATCATTTATTAAAACTTAAATAAAAACAAATAATTCGTTAAAAAAATTTATCAATTAAAATACGTGAATGTATAAAGAAAAAGTTACAAACTTTATAATGTTAATAATTCAAGTAACATTTACCGTTTTTTATAAGTTCTGCTGGGTATTTTTAACCTCAGTCTATCAAGATACTAATAAAATTTTTTAAAACTCGATTTTTCATTACACAAAAAATATTTTTTATAAGTAATACATTATTTCACAATTTGTCAACCTACCATTTAAAAAACTAAACATGACATTAATCAAACTTAAATCCGGGATGTTGTACGAAAGTATGTTTATTGCTTAACAAGATTATTGCAATTTAAATAGGTTAAACATATAGTAAATTGTAAGTTATACTAAAAAACACATTGCCAATTTGTAAATGTACACTAGAACATTGTTTCGAACATGCTTTAAATTCTTTCAGACATTTTGCTAAATTTATGACTACAATAATTTTAAAGAAAAATTTATTAATTTATCACTCTTTGAGATAATGTTAGTACTGATCTACTTTTGTAATTTCAGGCACTTTTTAGCACATCATCTATGCAGCAACTTATTTTGCACAAAATTGTGATTTTTAGCAAAATCCACACTACACTTGACTTTAAAATGTTGAGTCCAAAATCTGTAAATAGCACCACACAAATTTTTAATTTCATCTTTTTCTAAAATCATACAAGATAGATTTCGTACTTTTTGGTAAACTGCATTAATTTGAATCTTTGTGTCAAACTAACCACAATAATCTTATTCATTAAATTAGGCATCTTTTATAATACAAAAGATTTTTAAAGTTATTTATATTAAATTATTATTAAATTGTTTTTATTTGACCAATTAAATGTTTGGTACAAAATTTTTATTTATATGGTGACACGTATTTTTAATATAATAATATTGTTATTCAAAAAATGTAATTTATTAGTAATAATATTTTTATCAATTAATTTTGTAAATATATTAAAAATTACAACATTTAATTTTTTTTCATTTTAAAACGATTTAAGTCTGACTATTGCAGGCCGTCATTATTTTTATTACAATAAATTAAAGAAAAACAATTTTTATACAATGTAAAATTACTTTATTATTTTAAAATTGCTATAGCAATACAAATAATTAAAACAATAAGATAATTCTTTTTTACAAATAGCATTATAAAATTCTCGTTTAGATAAAAAACCCAGAATTTACACCTTTTGAAAAGATAAAAATACTACTACATTATTTGTTTTAAAAAAATTACATTATAAAATATGTACATATATATAAAATAAACATTACGAATTTTACAAATTAATTAGTTTAAAAACTGATTATGGTTTTTTACAATTTTTTTAAATGCTTTAGATAAGAATTAACCAAATTAGTAATATACAATGTACAATTTAATTTTTTAACACAATTGATTGTTTCTTTAAGCGTGCTTTAATTTTTTATCCGAGAACTAAAAGTGTTTTTAATTACATTGAGGTCTTTGCAGTACGTGGGCTACTAAATAAAGCTTAATTTTTTACTATGCAAAAAATTTTTAGTCTAAACTATAAAAAATGAGTTAATTTTTAAATTATTTGTATCGTATGTACTAGAGCACTAACTTGAACAACCTCTAAATGCCCTACAGCATTTTGTCGTATTTTAATTTTTTTAAATTATTTAAAAATAGTTATAAATTCTAAGCTGTTCAAATGGTTTCTTGCTCAATATTACTTTAGATAATTGCCCGCATTTACTTTAATAATATCCATAAAGACATGATTGATGTGTAATTTTTTTACAACGCAATTATTATTTTGAAAAAAATTGGGACTACAAGTAATTGTAGACTACATTGTCTATAATTTGTATTTTAAAGCACACTTGTCAGTAAAACAAACAAACGGTTTTTGTACGTTTTTGCGAATTCTACACGTTTTTTCCTATGCTATGCTGTTAAAGGATCTTTTTTAATGTTTTTTAACAATAAATTGGCTAATATTATTGTTTTTGCATAAGCGAATATAAAAAATTACCTAATTTTTTTTTGTATTTGTTTAATCGGTTTTATTCTATTTTTTTTTAAGTTTAGTTATTAAAAACAAATTATTTCGTTTATTCCTTGATAGTCTAGGTCCGGTTTATGCTGTTGTTGAACGTATACAATCCCTTAAAAATCTGTATACAATCCTTGTACACGCATTTCAAAAATTAACGCAAAAAATTACAAAGGAATTAAATCTAAATTAATTTGTTATGTCCAATTGTTTTTTCGTAAAAAAAATATCGAGAATTAAAAATAATGTCTAGTGCTTAATAGATCCTTTACATATACTTAGAAATATTTATTTAAGAAGGCTGAGTCGGTCAAAATAGCATATTTTAAAAGCTACTTCTATGTTAACGTGGATAATAAGTTAAAATTACACAATTTTTATAATAATTAAACTATCATTATTTTGTATGCTCAATTTCATTAAAAAAGAACAATAACTTAAAATTGATGTTAAACGTACATTCAAATCTGCTGTGATTGTGATGTCATAATAATTATCAAAATAAACATTTAGTTATTTTAATCTATGTAAATAACAATAATAAAAAATTTTTTTTAAATTTTAAATAACTTTTTTTAAATAAATCTAATAATTTATTATTTAGATTTAACCTTGAGATTCCGCTCACTCGCTAATTCTTGTTGTTTTTGAAATGGAGAATCGTGATAAAAAATGTTTTTATCTCACCGAAAATGAATACCGTGTTATTAAAGAATTCAAAAATGAAGGATTCTCACCGAAAATGAATACCGTGTTATTAAAGAATTCAAAAATGAAGGATTCTCACCGAAAAGATTGGCAGATTTACATAGAGTTAACCTTTCAACAATTTATCAGATCATCAGCGGTGAAAAACCACGAAATTATGATAATGTTGAAAGAAAACGTGTAACAACAAGTACAGATAATCAAAAATTATTATAGAGTTTAAAAAATTGTAATAAATCTATTTTAGAAACCAAAAGAAATAGTTTAAACAATTTTACTTATTCTACAATAAGAAACAGAGCAATTGAATCCAGTTTAACTCTACAATCACCAAAAATTAAGCCATTTATTACCAAAAAACAAAAGGATAACAGATTAGCTTTTTGTAAACTATGGAGTGAACGACATTTATGTTATTGGCGTTCCATATACTTTGCTGATGAAACAATGATTCGGGATAAACTATTTGGTTTTAAAAACAAAGTGTTGTGTGGCACAAGTTTTCAAAAATATTCACTCCCGGTTGTTAGAAAGAAAGCCCATCATCAACAAGTAATGTGTTGGTTTGATATTAAGCATAATCAACTTATCAAATGGAGAATTATATCTGGTACCTTAAATAGTAAAAAATTTGTTTTAGTTATAAAGGATGTTTTTCATTATAAAATGCAGCACACTTACACGGGGGTTACTACTGTTTTTCAGGACAATGTTCCATGTCATACGTCTAGAAAGGTAACGTCATATTCATCTAAGTTTACTATATTTGCTTTATAATTACATTTAGACAGTGGAGGAGCTAAAATCAAAAAAATTATTTTTCACTCAATTGCCACCTAACAACCCGCATATCAATGTTATTGAACATTTTTTAGTATGCTAAAGCGCAATATCAAAAAGCATACCGAAATTGAGGATTTATGTGAACGCATTCGGTTTGTTGTTCAATATGTGATGAAACATGAATATATCAACACTCTCATCGATAGCATTTCAAAACGCCTGGATCAGGTTGCTCATAAGAAAGGCGATCACATAGATTATTAAATTTTTTAAACTTTCTAATGTTTTTGATTATTTGCTAACTGAAAAATTGCATGTAATGCGTATTTTTGTTAATAGTTGTCTTTATAAATCATGTTAATCATTTTACTCCACTTTCGATTTTGCACCAGTTGATATTTTTTACAATTTTTTTAACTTACAATATATATGCATATATAATTATAGTATTTTTTAAATTATTATACAGTATTGTATATTTTATAATCGAAGTGACGTTTCTCTTGTACGCTATGTAGTGCTAGAGAGGTTTTAGTTTAATAATCACTTTTTTGCAGTAATTGTTGTGAGGATTGTATTTATGTTAAATAAATCTGCAATTTGTTCAATAGTTAAACCAAAATTGTAACTTTTTTATTTATTCGTAATTTTTAACAGTTAAGAAAAACTTTCCACTATTTAATTACGTACCGTAAGTGTTTAAAATTGTGTCTAAGATTAAGGAGTTAAATTAAAAGTTTGACATTTTGATAAAACGAAAATAGGTAGTCAAGATCTTAAAGTTTTTCTTTAATATTGTATATGCATAAAAATGTTTATCACTAATTAATCTGTTATAAATTAAATGCATGCAATAACGTGTGCTAAGTTATGTAAGCACTTATAAAATTATGTAAAAAAATATTCTTTTTGTTTACAAATATTGTTGCGTAATCGTTCTATGTAATTAGCATCTTACAATTTTTAAGTGTAATCATTACCGTTTACTAATTTAAAAACTATTTATCTAAATAGTCCAAAATACGTTATTTTTAATTATAAAAAACTTAAAAAACAATTGGCTTAAATTGTTAATAGCTCATATTATCTTGGCATAATTACTTTTTTGAGAAAATAAATAAAAAATCACAATTCACTGACAACGCATTATATATATATATATATATATATATATATATATATATATATATATATATATATATATATATATATATATATATATATATATATAATATATATATATATATTGCTATAAAACATAATACAGCAAAGTCCTTCTTTATCAGTTTATTTTTTAATTTTACAAACTATTAATTCTAGTAAAAAATTTTAAAAACATTTCTTGAGCAAATTATTTTATATTTTTAAACATTTTAATTAATTTTTTGTTTTTAAAAATACATTAACTTTCATTTGATTCTGATAATGTTGTATCGTAAATAAAAACTTGTTTTTATAATTTGTTTTGTTTAAAAGGTAATGTAATTTCTAAAATGCTTTTAATAAACTTATGATTAAAAAAATATCTATTCTAAAATGACATTTAATGCATAGAATAACGTTTAGTCTTTAAGTGAACTAAAATTATAACTATATGAATTGCAAAATATTAAATAATTTCGTAAATTTTCCAAGTTTAATTTTAAAGTTAATTCTATTTTTTATTTTTTTAATATACTAATAAATTTTTAAAAAATATAACAAAAATATAAACTAAGTTAATAAAGCACCAACTAACCATTTATTTGCTTTTAAAAATGTAGAATTTTAAACAGTACACTACAGTTAATTCTGTACGTCACTTGGACTTAAAATTAACTATACTATACTATGTTATCTACTTACTAATATTAAATTATACATGTTTTGTATAATTAAACTTAGTTTTTTACATACCTTATTGTTAAACAAAATACCCTTTTATTTACACTTTAACTGTAAAATTTGCATTTTTCTATAGTTACAATAAGTAACTAACCTTTTAAAAAATTATTTTTAAGCTGTTGTTTGTTTTTAAACTACACTATTTAGCATTTTTAAAATAATGAAATAATTTTAAATTTTATAAAACTTGTTTAGAAAAAATTTTTAAAAAATGACTGTCTGCAATATTCAAAACTAAATTACTTCAAGCCGGAAAATTTGTATTGTTTTAATTTTTAATGTATGAATTTAATTAATAAAAAAATTGTTAATAAATAAATCAATCAATCATTATTTTAAAAATACGTGCCTACATATAAACAAAGTACTTTGCACCAAACTTTTAATTAATTAATTATTAATCCATTGTAATATTTTTAACAAATTATATGCTTTTGATTCAAGTTTTAGTAGATGGTAGTATTGCGAGAATGGATTTTGTTGTATATTATAATTAGAAATTACTTTTTCGAATTTTATTACTTGATATGTATTGCTAAATTATTAGCTAAGGTATGTATTAGTAAGTATTAAATGTGTCTAAAATAAGTAAATAGAGCAGATTGCCACAAAGTATCACTTTGTTTCCATTTTACCATGTCAACCATTTATATTTGTACATGGCCGATGGTGGCAAGCTAGAGACTTCATCTTGTAAAACAATGTTAACAATTTTCAAGAATGGCGTAACACTATTTCTAATAATAATTCAGTTTCTAACAAAATACTATAAAACTAACCATTTAGTACTTCTTTTGAAATTAAACATTAATTTTTTGAACATTAATTAACAAGTAAAAAAACTATTGAACACGCAAATAAAAGCTTGATAGACAGAATTTTTGTACAATTAAAAAATTATCAATATAAAATATTATTTTAGATTGTACGTGTAAAAGAAAAAAAACAAATGCTGTTTACTAGATAAACTATCTTTTAGAAACATATACAATATAATAATGTTACAAAAATGTTTTTTTTTAAACAAACTTGCAAAATAAATTTGTTTTTACTTCCGTTACAAATATTTTTTGTTTTTTCGGGAGTAGCGACGCAATGGCTACAACAATAGACGCATACCCGAGTACGAGTCTCCTTAACTTTTACTAAGTACTTTTTTATAAATACTTTTATACAGTTTTGCTTAATGATTACATGTTAAAATTATTTATTGTAAAATGGCAAGTTAAAACAAACAGAAAAATATTACTGTACTTTTAAATTAATTAAAGATTAATGTTAAATGAAATTTTCATTTTTAAATGTTATTGGTTTATAAAAGTACAAGAATTTGTATATTAAAAAAAAACAATTTTACACTATTATATTATAAAATAGTAACATTTAATTAATTTTAACGCCTGTTTATAATAAATGTTTATTTATTTAACATTTTATACTTAAAACCATTTATTTATTATAATTAAAATTGTTTTAATTTAAAAAATTTTTTTGAATTTAAGTTTATAAAGTATGTTTTGAATTTAATATATTCCTTTTATTGTTAAAACCGAATTTTTGAGAAAGGGTTAAATTTAGTTAAAAAAAGGTATAGAATGTTTCGTTTTGTATAGCGTAAAATATTGTGTTAAAGTTTAGCAATTTATTAATTAAAATTATTTAAAATACACAAAACGTTTTTTTAATATTGGAAGCAATATTTTCTTCTATTTTTCAAATGAATTTCTTAAATATATTTAATTATCTACTAATTTAAAAATAAAATTGAATATTATCTTGGTACTCTTTGAAATTAGTAGAAACTCTTACTTTAAATAAACACAATTTTTTAATGTTTTACCAACATTAAATATATGTTTTCTATCAATTGAGCCATATGTAATTATTTTTTAAACTTTTTGAACAATAAAAATTTTTAAAAATAAGTCTTATAAAACTAAAAACATATTTTTAGATGTATACCATACACATTATTGAAAATGTATATTTACAATTATGTAGACTTAGCTTTTGAGTCTCGTTATTAAAACCAAATGTAGCCTTTATTGTTATTGTTATTATTATTTATTTATTATTACTCCTACTACTTTTTTTAATGTTTATTACTTCGAATGTTTTACAAGAAAACATCTTTCAGTAGTGGATATTTTAACGAATGTAGGCCCGCATTTTAGTGCCGGTGGCGCGATTCGAACCCATGCCTACCAAGGTACAAATTCGAGCGCTGTACCGCTAGAATACCCCCAGCATATTTATTAACAGTAGATATTTTAGCGAAGCTGAACGTAGGCCCAAATTTAGTAAAGTTGTTGGAGATTAAATCCATGTACCGCTAAGTCACCTTGGCTATATTTAAATATTTCGTATGCTAAATAAAACGTTTTATTATGCTAATTGTAATAATTAAAATAACCTATTGTTTAGCTGTTCTAAATAAATATTTTGTAAAATATTTACAAACAAAAAACTGTTTTTCATTTTGCTATAAATGTTCTATTTTGAAAACACATTAATTATCCAACCTACCCCATCAACAGAAATTTGCTCAAAATACAAATGTGTTTGATTATAAATAGTCATTCGGGTGAATCCATAATCATCAGACCGAACGGCTGACCAAGGATATCCGTTAGGAATAAATGGATCTACAAATTCGTTAGAACCAGCTGATCCTGTTACTATGTGAACTGGAGCTCTCGGTTCCATGTAAATATTTGGATTGGTTGCATTGCAAACCTAATTTTAAAATGACAGTATTAATAAAATTATATATATATATATATATATATATATATATTTAAAATGAAAAACGCAATCAATTTTCAAATTAATAAATACATTCACAAACCTTTCAATTATTGATAAATTACATTTTTATATAACAATTCAGTTTAGTTTAGTTTTAATGTTTTTATTTTTAACAAAACGTTAAAAAGTAAACGTTTAATTTATTTTAATTTTTGCTTCTTTGTATGTTTTGACGAGCAACATATTTCAGCAGTAGATGTTTTAACAAAGGCGAATGCACGTCCGCATTTGGTTCAGGTGGTGGTCATGGAATCCAAGGTCGAGTCGAGCGCAGTATCGCTAAGCGTCCCTTTGAATTGTTATTTTTAACAATAGACATAGTTTTAATTGTACTCTTGAGTCTACTTACTAATTTTAACTCAAAATTTAAAAGCAGGTAGGGCGGATCTTTGTTGACTATTATCAAAAACGTTTTTCAAACTTGAATTGTCATAATACAACTCCTACACTAATTACAGTTACAAATATAGTTAGTAAATTAAAACATTACTTATAAAACGTACAATATTATCTGATAATTAAAATACAAGTATAATATTATAGATTCATATTGTAACTAATAAAATATTTATATAAAATATTAACTGACTCATAATTTAAGATAGAAAAAAAATTATCAACACAACGTTAAATATTTAAAAAATGCAAAACATATAATTTTTAGGATCAATGAATTATTGTATGTATAATTTACTTTAAAATATTAAATAAGATATAAGATAGCTTGTTTTTGTAAACGTTTTGCTTAAGTGTTTTGATATGTTTTCAATTAAAACGCTGACAAGGTTTAATGCAATCTAAATTTTAACAAAAAACTTGATTTGAACAAATAATCTTTTGACTTAAATATGCTTATACATGTTAAGTATTATTATACACAAATAACAAAATGAATATCATGAATATTAGAATTATTAAAAAGCGGTTTTAAAAAAAATAATTAATTTTATTTAAGCCCATGTTATGTTTAAATTAAGTTTTTATTTAAACAAAATAAATTTAAATACAATTTCAATTAATTTTGTGAGTCTATAACATAATTTATTATTTTTATGAACTATTGCAACCCTGGCATAAGTAAATTGCATCTTAGTTTAAAAAATATTGATATATTTTATTACAAAAATACCAATGCCTAAATTGATTAATATATTTATTTATATAAGGGTCATTGAATACTTTTCATAAATCTAATTTAATTTTTTTAGCTTAAATATTTTTTCCAATTATTAAATTTTAAATTTGTACACATGCTTTATACACTGCAAATTAATTTAGAATGCAATGTATTAATACTTTTAAGTGAATGTTCTATTAGCTACAATTAAAAATGATTAGCATTAAAAACAATTTTATTTTATTATTACAAAACATAATTTTGGTGACTTGATTTTATAATAAAAAATTAGTTAAATTTTCTGTGATTAAAAATATAAAACATATTATATTTTTTTACTCCTAAGTAGGAAATAACAAAATTCGTATTAATTATATTTTGTAATTTAAAAAATAGTATATTTTAATGCTTTTATTCTAGACAATAACTTTTTTAATAAACAAAAATAAGTTTTTTATATTTTCAAGTAAATACCCAAAATTATATTAAAAACATTAATACAAATTTTAAATCACTTTAACAACATATATTGCATTTTTAATCCTGATTTTTATGTGAATATTAATTTTTAACTAAAATTTAACAACAAATCTATATTTTAAAGTAAAAACCAAAGAAACGTTTTTAAAGTAATATTACATAAAAAATCAGTTTTTGAATTATTCCAAATTTTTGCTTACTATGATAACTTTTGAGTACAAATATATTTTAAAAATTATTTATTTAAAATTAAATATTAAGAAATAATTAATTAATTAATTAATTAATCAATTTGTTAATATAAATTAGTATTTTTAAATTTAAATAAAAAATTTTTATTAGGTAATAACGTAAATTTTGTGTTGTAAAAACATAAACTTAAGGTATTACAATGTATTTTTAAATAATGATTTTAAACACACACCAATACATTTATAAAGCTACTTTGTTAAATCTTATTTTAGTTAAAAAAATTTAATATTATCTTTAATATTATTTATTCTTTTATTAATAATTAATAATCCCTAACAAACAATTAAGTAAATTTTTGTTTATAAATTAAATGCTTTTAACTCGAGATTGTTATTATTATTCTTGTATAAGTAGCAACAATAAATCATTACTAATACTTAAAACGTTACTCAAATGTAAATAACATTTTAAAAATAATTTAAAAAATAAGTTTATCTAATATTCGGAAAACAAGTATTAAACTATGATTTAAATGATAAACAAAATCAAATTTTGTAAAAAATAATATTTAACATTTTCTTGTATAATAATAGTAATAATAATTTTGATTTTTCTAAAATATTTTCTTAACGTAACTAATAATAACAATAAAGATTTTTTAAATTTAATAAACATATTATTTACTTTTAATTGGTAGTAACAATAATAGCTATCATTTGACTTATTAAAATAAAATTCACACTTTTCTAACAAGAAACCAGGAACTAAATCAACGTTGCCAATTTGTATATTTTTGTGATTTCTGTTACACTAAGGTGTAATTTTAAAGTTGTTTTATTATTTTTATTAAAAGTAAAATTAAATATAATTAAATTTTATAAAAACGTATATATATATATATATATATATATATATATATATATATATATGGTCTAGGGTACAGCGCTCGAATTCGGACCTCGGTAGACATGGGTTCAAATCCCACCACCGGCACTAAAATGCGGGCCCACGTTTGGCTTCGCTAATTGTCCATTGTTGAAAGATGTTTCTCGTAAAACATTCAAAGTAGCAAACATAAATAAATAAATATATATATATATATATATATATATATTAGCACTTTTGATTTCCGTTAAACAATAGAATTTTACAATGCTCTCAGTCAATGCAAATTAGGTATATTTAATATTCAATAAAAATGATCGTTTATTAGTAATAATTATTTATTCTAAAATTTGTTTACTTAAAACCCACTAGGCAATAAGGATTGTTATGTCTATTTGTACACTAACATTATTATTTCTTGTCAGTATCTTAAAAGCATTTTAAAGATTACTTGGTGCAATCACATTCTAAATAATGAGATTATGGAAAGAACTGACTCTCGTTCACTATACGATATCATTACAATTAGATAAAGAAAATCACTTTGTCCAATTCGACGTTTACCACCCAAACTATTAACCAGAACAGTTTTGGAATAAACAATTGAAAATAGTAAAATAAAGGTTAGAGTAGACTACACAAAACTTGGCTAAGAATTATTCGGGAAGATTTCATTGAAATGAATGTTTCATAAGATCAAACAAAAAATTTGGCAAAATGTTGAATTACATACAAAAGGTTTGTTGTTTTATTTATTTTTTTAATTATAAGACTTTGATGTTATTTTTGCTGTAATTATTATCTTAATGCTCTATGCTTATTTTTTAAAGTAAAAAAGTTTTGTAATAATAATAATAATAATAACAATAATAATAATAATAATAATAATAGTAGTAATAATATAACATTTTATTTGAATTAAGTTAAACCTTGACATTAAAATTATGCATCTATTTCTTTATCGTATGTTTCTAAATTGATGTCATCTTGTTATTTTGCAATATATTGTTGCTCACAATAAACGTCACTTGGTTCAAACAAAACATCGAGTAAACTTTAATGATTGCTTTAAAGTGTTGATAACTACTCAAACTGTTAATATGTTAAAAACACTTGAATCTGTTTACATCCACACATTAAAACCCATTTTGTGTGCACAAAACCAATTTGTAACTTCATTAAATTTAGCTTGGACTTAATATATGCATGTTGCATATGTGTATGTATGTATAGTTATAAATGTTAAGTTAATTACATTATATAATTATATATATATATATATATATATATATATATATATATACTAATTCTTTATATGTTTGTAACTGAAGAGAATATACAAAATGAATTCATCTTACAGTTTACGTCTTCAATTATTTTTGTTTGGAATTATAAAGGGAACCCAATGCTTTAAATATTAAAAACAATTTAGTTTTCTAAACTTGTGCTCTAACCCTTTTCATTTTACAACATAATTTGAAATCGTTTATGGTAAAGGTTGCCATTATTGATTGTTATATAAATTATGTAAAAATAAAATTGTGTGAGGTATTTTTTAAAAGCTTTAAAGTATATACAGCAATAACAATTAGTATTGTTGCTATTTCTTTACGCAAAACTTGCCGTTCTGTTGTAGACAGGCCAAAACCGTTTGTATGAATGCTCGTGTGCTCCAATAATAACATCGACACCTTGTTCGTAAAACAATTTTTCCAAACCGGCCAAATAAAATTTTGTGTTGTCAATGGTATAGGGTAAACCGGTTCGAGCAACATTGTCGACATATTCGCAATGTTCCGGATCGTTGATGTTGGAACAGTACATTGGTCGGTGTCCCACGACAATTATCCATGGTTGTTGTTGACGATTTTCAGGTTTATTGGCTTTCTACAAAATTACAACTTGGTGAATATTATTACCATTAAAATTGTTATTATTACTATTATTATTATTATTATTATTATTATTATTATTATTATTATTGCTACTACTACTAATATTATTATTATTATTATTGATATTATTATTAGTATTATTATTATTATTATTACTATTATTATTAATAATAAAACTATTATTATTATCAATGTTATAATAATAACAATAATAATTATTTTTATTTTTATTTCTATTATTATTATTACTATTACCATTTTTGGTATTTAATTCAAAAATGTTATTGTTAACGTAATTAATAATTTACGCCTACTAATTAGTGCAAAAATTTATCAAAACGTTTTTACATTTGTTTAGGAATCCCGGTTCACAAAATACACAAATAATATTTTGCTATGATTTATGACAATACTGTTTCATTCTAAAAATTATAGAGAAATAAGATTGATTCAAAGGATTGTACATTAAATATATAATTTTAAAAATTTTGAATATGAAATATTGAAATTGTATGTAAATTTTGCTAAATGCCGATATCGGAATAATTTTTGTTTTAATTCTTTATCATAGTTTAATAAAATAGTTTTTTTTGTTTTTTAATAATGTGCTTTACAAAAGTCCTATTGCGAATAGTGCGCTCAAATCCTCCTTTTTTCTAAACTAGACTTGGAATTAATAGTACTTTAATTTATGTAATCGTTTTCTGTACTTTTAATTTGTATTAACTTTTTTTGTTAATGAGATCAATTATAAAATATGTATGTAATTATATGCTAAATATACTCATAGTAAGGTATTAAAGCTTATATTATTATTATTATTATTACTATTATTTATTAATTAAATGTACTATCTGACAAGTATTTGTGCTTGTATAATAATGTATTTACAAAATAAATGTTTGAAACAGGTAAAATTGATTTAAACACCTGACTAAATATTAATAAAATGTTTATGTGTGCAATACTTTTTGGTTTTGCAAGTTTTATTTCTTACTATTTTTTTAAAACATTTACTTAGCATTGTAATGAACTTCTTTACAAGGGTGTACACAAGATGGTTACAACAAATCTTTAACTTTCCTATTTTATTTCAAAATAATTAGGTTTCTTTTAACGAAATACATATTATTATTAATTACAATTAATTAGGCAATTCATGTTTTACGCGACAATATTTATGTTTCAGTGGCTTCTGAATAAACAATAATTAAGCTGACCTTTAAA
This sequence comes from Cardicola forsteri, assembly GCA_025895645.1. Lineage (NCBI taxonomy): Eukaryota > Metazoa > Platyhelminthes > Trematoda > Strigeidida > Aporocotylidae > Cardicola > Cardicola forsteri. The sequence continues at coordinate 549,324 of JAKXYG010001092.1, read as the reverse complement.
CGTTAATTACAATTAACATTTACATAAAAAAATAATTATCCTACTATTTTTTGAACAAAAATATTATTTTATGATTTAAATATGAATCTGTACATAAGCAAAGACACGTGTTATATAAAAATATTAATTTATTAAACTAACTTAGTATATATATATAATGTTTTTTTAATAAATATTTAAAGAATAAAATATTTAACCTTAAAATCAACACTTTTGTTATATAAACTATTTTTATGTCAACTTAAGGCTAAACGCATTTATGCATATCATTTATTATTTTTTGAAATGTAATTGTTACTGGTTGAACGTTTTTCAAGAAGTATTTTCCAGTTGTTAAAATAAAATATCCTACCCATAATAGTTGTTTTATAGTTGTAAATAACAAAGTATAATTACAAAAGGAGTACAATTAGTTAATCTTAAATTGTGTAAAGAGTCTATAAAATAGAAAATTATATATAATATGTTTTTTAAATGTATAAAAACTGTCTAACTGTCTAAGAAATATAAATTTTATTTATAAATGTGTTTTATGCAAAGCAATGAACTATATAATATTAAATTATTTCTAGTTTATTATATATTAAAGTATTTATTTTTATATTAAAAAATATTTTAAATTTATTTTTTCTTAAAAAAATATTATAAAAAAATATTGCATCTAGTAAACACTAAAATTATTTCAATCTTTAATTAGTTATTTAAGCGTGAGTTATAACGTGATACTTTGATGGTTAAACGAAAACAATGCTCGTGACTATATTTGGAAGAATAATTTAAAATAAACTTTTTTTAACTGTATAAATTGCAAAATATTAAATTAGCGCAAAGGTCACATTTATACAATTTATTCTATACAACTGAAATCTTAATATAATTCTAATTTTTTCAAAATTATTTATAATGTAAGTAGCTTAAGAAATAAATACTTTTAACCATTTTTTTACTATTTCACCCCTAAAAACATATTAGTGAAGATAAGCAAACTGTGCCATTTAGGCTATTAAATCTGTGCAGTATGACAGGACATATTTGGTAAAAGCGCTAGTAAAAGAAATCACTCACTTACCATTTAGCTGTAGTAACGTACAGTTTCTAAAGGCACTAGGTAGTTAACATTGATTAAATTCAGTATAAATAATAAATTTACAGAGTCTGTTTTACCCAATTATTGATCTGATCCCAGATATGGCGTAGATTTAAGTTTGTGTGTGACACTTCAAAAGGTATATATTGCAGATCATTTTAAACAAAGATAAAACAAATGACCAGTACTTTTGTTTGACTGAAACCAAGTGGATTTATTTTTCAAGTGAATGATAGTATTTCAACCTTAAAATCGCATTTATTTTTTATATTTGTTTATTATTTTGAATGTTTTACAAGAAACATTTTTCAGCAATGGACATTTTAGCGAAACCAAACGTGCGCCCGCATTTTAGGCGGGATTCGAACCCATGTCCACCAAGGTTCAAATTCGAGCGCTGTACCGCTAGACCACCCCGGCAACAAATCAAATTTTACAACATTAAATTATTAAGCACTATAACTTTTAACTTTAACGTTTACAGAATTAAAGCAATAAATATTACCAAAAATTTTAATTTTATATTTTTTATTATTTATTTATTTATATATTACTATATATACTCCATTTGCAAGTAATTTATTGACTTTATATTATTTTCTAATAGTTTAAAGTATAAGTTTAATGTAAATTATAATTCAGTAATGATATTAATTGAAAAAAACCTCCGCTTAATAAACAGCTAAAAATAAACCAATTTAACCAGTCCCAAGCCTAGATAAAGGAGGAAAGTTTGAGCTCAAGGTTAGCAACCTCGTTTTTGTAAAAATCGATATTGGTACAAAAACAATAAAAAAAGTGCCATTTTGGCAGACATCAAAAAATAATAGCAGGACTCAGACGATAAGATGAAATAAAATTAAAAAATGTCTATCTTTGTTTAGACAAAGACATTGGAAGTAGTCAAATTCTATGTTTACACTATTTGAAAAAACAGCCAGAACCGTTTTGAAACAAACAATTGATGATGGTAAAAGAAAGGTTACGGTAAATTGCAAAACACTTGGCTTAAACCTATACGGGAAGATGCAATGGAAATGAATGTCTTGATAAATCAAAAAGTAATTGGGCAAAATTTTGTGTTACTTCATGTTCTGTTTTGGTGTTATTGTTATTTTGTTGTTCATATTTATTTTTAAAACAAAGGGGATATTAAAATAATAATAATAATTAATAAAAAATTTTTTTATTATAATTTTTGTAAACATTGCTAAATAGTACAGTAACAAATGCTTATAATTAGTGTTATAAACGCCAATTCCTTATACTGTATAAGTTTTAATAGCAGCCCCTAAACCTACTGGAATGCTGATAATGACTTCAAATTTTTTAATGACAAGAATAAGAGTTTGGTTATTAAATTTTATATACCAACTATTACCAAATAAGATTTTTTAACTTATCGGTATTAGGTACATGTGGCTAACAATTGTACTTATGTAAAAATATCGTATATTAATGCTGAACAAAACGAAAAGGTAATTATTGTACTATGGTAAAATATACATTAAAATTTATTTTTGCTGCTCAAGGTTGTTGGTTAAAAACCACAGCTTATATAGTAATTAAGCAAAACTGAAAGCAATTTATTATTTAAACAACCTTAAAAAACATCAAATAATTAATAGCATGATTTTGTAAAAAAATTAATTTAATTGGTTAAAAATTATATAACATTTAACAATTGCATTTACGACTATCATGTATCATTAGTAATAACAATTTTCGTAGAATATTATTTACATATAACTGCTATTTTTTGTTTTCATGCTAATAAATTATCAAAAACGATTTAAATCTCAAATATCAGTGAAATGTTTTTGTTAAAATAAATAATTTAAATTGGTAAACAATTTTTTAAATGCATTTTCAATCCTGTAAATAACAAATGGATGATAACTTAACCCCATCCATTTTTCAATACATCATTTATTGATAAATGAATTTAATTTAATTATTTTATTTTTATTTTAATCAAAACATTAACTTTGTTTTGTAATCAATTTTTGAAAATTATACTTTACATATAAAATTGTCTAATATGCAAATAAGCAGTCGGAATGATGGAGTGGGGTTTTTAACAGCAATGCTCTAGGCTAAAAACGGAATAAGCATCAGTTTCAGTTTTACTAAAAATACTAAGTGCGGCTTTGGTAAAAACGTTTGTTTTCTTAAAATGCAACCAGTAACAATCAAATAAATAAATAGCAAACAAAATATATATTTTTTTAAAGTGTCAAACTTTTTTGTTTTAATTTATGTATAATTTATGTAGATAAATTATAAAAATTAGTTACTAGTTCAATCTGCCAATTATTGGCATCTTTAATTTACACAAACCACTCCCATAGTTAGGTTGTTTAAGATTACAAAATAGTGTTACAAATTATTAACCTGCTGTCTACCAATTTTAAACTTACGGACTGAATTTTAAACCAATAAAGGTTTTTTCTAATTATTTTAATACAAAATAATAATTATTAAAGTGACGTAATAAACTAAATGATTATAACACTAGCGCTTTACAATACAAACAAAACTGAACAATAGGTGCACAAGCGGCTGTCAGTATGGCATTCAGTTTTCTATTTTTGCTTTAATTGAAAGAAATTAGATTTTTTGAAGAAAATATTTTACAATTAGCCACATTGGTATAAATTTTAATAAACTAATTTTACGTCTTCTACTTTTTTGTTTGAAATTATTTTCTATTAAAATCTCGAGTTTGCCTAATTAATTTATTATCTATTATAGTCAACTCAACGTTGAGTACATTTTTATTATATATATTTAATTACTTAACTAAAATCTTCTAACCTATGATACTTTTTATTATTAAAAATAAAAAACAACTAATGTATATAATTCAGTCCTTAAAAAATTAATGTTTTAAAATAAAAAAATTAGTTTAAATTAATTTGTAATCTCTTAATGCTTTTTTGTAAAAAATAATTATTAAGAATTTTAAATAATGTTAAATAATTAATAATTGCTATATATTTACTCCAAAATATTTATATAAAAATGCCAATTTTGCTAAATTGCATATTTTAAAAACAATACCTATATAAAAGGAATAACTAAACACATTTTAAATAATAATTAACTAATTTATAGTCAATATGCTAAAAAATCATTATTTAAAAATATATTTTATACCTTAAATTTACGTTGTTATTACATCATAAAACATTAATTTAAATTAAAAAAAGTTAATGTATATTAAAAAATTAGTTAATTATTTTTTTTTATAACTCTGCCTAGTTTGGATTAGAAATGATTCAATCTAGCCAGTCCCAAGCCTGGATAAAGGAGGAGGGTTTGAGCGCAAGGTTGGCAACCTGGCCTCTGTAAAAATTTATACTGCTACGGAAACAATGAAAAATAACGTCATTCCGGCAAACAACAACGTTTCTGGATGGCAAAGTTACCAGATGACAAGGTTGAGTAAAAGCCGAAAGAAAGCGCAATCTTCGATTTGCAGAATATTTAACGCTAACGAGACTTTGTTACTGTTGTTGTTGTTTTGCTGTAATTGTTGTCTTATTGCCCCATGCTTATTCTTAAAGCAAAAGGGTTTTGTAATAATAATAATAATAACTTTTAAATAAATATTTTTTTAAATTTGTTTATGCTCAGGATTTACTATTGTAACCATAATTTGGAAATAATTTAAAAACCGATTTTTTATGTACTATTACATTGAAAACGTTGTTGTGGTTTTTACATTAGAATATTGATTTATTATTAAATTTGAGTTAAAAAATAATATTTACACACAAATTAAATTTAAAAATACTGTTAAAACGATTTAAAAAAATAAAATGTTTTTAATAATATTTTGGGTAATTTTAAAAAAATATTAAAAACATATTTTTTGTTTTAAAAAAAATTATTATTTTACGAAAAAACAATAAAATACACTATTTTTTAAAATTATAATATATAATTAACACGAATTTAGTTACTTGCTATCTGTGAGCAAAAAGTATAAGATGTTTTATCTTCTTTGTTACAGGAAGTTTAGGTAATTTTTTTATCACAATATAAAAACACTAAAATTGAAGATAGTCATTTAATGTTGTTGATGTTTATTTTTTTTGTATAATAATACTTAACATTTGTAAGCATATTTAAGTCTAAATATTATTTGTCTAAATCAAGCTTTTTGTTAAAATTTGGATTACTTAAAAGTATATCTGAATTTTAAGCAAGAACATATCAAAGAATCTTAGCCAAGTGGCTACAATTACAAGCCATCTCATTTATTATTTAATATTTTAGAGTAAATCATACACAAATTAATTTATTAACTCTAAAAATTAGATACGTTTTGCAGTTTTAAAAACATTTGACGTTATATTTTAAGTTGATAATTTTACTCAATTTTAGATTATAAGTCAGTTAATATTTTATGTGAATATTTTATTATTTACAATATATATATATATAAAATTATACTTGGATTTTAATTATCAGATAATATTGTACGTTTTAAAATTGAAGTAACGACTTTGCTTTATGTTATGCAATTGCTACAGTTGTTTTAGTTTAATAACTACGTTTTTTAACTCTGATTAGTTTAGAAGTTGTACATTTAGTTTAATTATTTTTAAAATGTGGTATATATAACTGTAATAAAGATTTAAAATATATGCACAATTTCAAAAAATTATACAAAATGTAAAATAATTACAGGTTCATGTGAAATAGTTTAAAAGTGTATTGAGAACTTTTTATATTTATTTAAAAAAGACAATTTATAAAAACATTGTGAACATAACGAAAATAAGTGTAGTAGTAAACTGTGTATTGTAAAATTATTTAAAACTAAATATAATTTTAAATGTATATGTTTACAGCTAAGATATTTTAAACCTACATTTATTAAAATATATGATAAAATTAGATAAGAGGGTAAACATTAAATAAATATATTAGTTATTATTTAGATACAACTGAAATTATTTACTTTTTAATAAATTATTCAAGCATAAACTACAACATATATTTTTAAAATATATGCCAAACAATGCAAACATGTTGCGGTGTTTATTATTATTTTTTAAATGCAGAAGTATATTTATTGTATAATAATATGCATTAAATGTTACATTTGCACAATTGCTTCAAGAGGACTCAAACCGTAGTGAACTGTAAACATTTAAAATTATTTTAAACCTTTTTAATAAAAAAATTGATTGATTAATGCAACATTAAAATCAAACGATACTACGTTGTCAACCGTATTTATCCCTATTATAAAAACTTTGAAAATATTATAAAAGATAATAAATACTACCCAAAATATAATTTTTATGTTTTATTTTTTAGCTGTGTACACATCTTATTTTTAAGTAAATATTGAAAAAAATTTTACGTAAAAAAATGCTTAAATTATAAATTTTGGTTTAATTTACAATGTAATAGCAATAATAATATTGTTGAAAAATACATTTATTATATATATTTGAAAATAATTTTCTTTATTTGGTTGTTACTAGTTGATTGTTGTACAGCCAAACAGTTTTTAGAAAGTATATTTTTAACGAGGCCAAACAAAAAACAGTATATTTTTTGACGGTGATTATCTTCTTCTTTTTTAACTGTTTTCCCTCTTTTGTAAGCTGTGGTTAAAATTTTATTCAACTTTCCTTTTATATATAAACGTTGAAGTAACGTTTTACTAACGTTTACTACCGAATGCTTGTCCTAATTCAAACTCTCCTTATTTATACAGGTTTAGAACTAGCGAGATAGGTTTATTTCTGATTTTCTTGAGAAGGAGTTTTAAAAGTGCTTTTACAATGTTTAATGATATTAAGCAGTGTTACAAATTTTTTGTACTACATTAATTTTTACAGCAACTTATACAGCTGCTGTAACTTGTGTAATAATAATATCTAGAAAAGCATTGCATTCAAACAAAATAATTAAATAAAAATAAATATTGTATAAATTTGACCTTATTATAAATTATTCAAAGTAATCTAATCTTTGCTTTATTCTTATTTTTACCGCGTTAAAACTTTAAACATAATTATTTACTAACATGTTAACATGGATTATCACTAAAGTTGATCAATATGATATTTACTAGTTATTGTGCAAATTTTGTTAAATAAATAATTGTATTATTTTTAAGGTTAAGTTTTTAAATTATTGCAAGCGAATTTTATTAATCTTTTTGATAATATTGTAATAATTTGAAAACAAAAAAATATATTAGCTTTCAAATTTTCCATATTTTATAAATTGAACAAAGTAAATCTAAATAAATTATCTTGATTTATGAGGTGAATTATTTCAATCTTAAAAAAAAACATAAAAAAAAATAGAAATTGAGTGTGGTTAACTCAGGACATGGATTTTAATACAAAACATGCTATTGTACATAACAATAAATAATATCTAAATAATTAGTATTATTTATTGTACATTTTAAATTATAATTAAGCCTTTAAAAAGTTCGGTTAATTAGTTATTATATGCATAAATAAACGGTTTTTTAAATACTAATGTTATTTTATTATGTTGAACTTTATATATTTTTATTTAGGAAACTTTTGTAATGTACATTTATTTTATTACCATTTTTAACATCAACTTATACATATTTACAGTTTTCGCTTAGATGTATAAAGATAAATATTTTGTTAATTAATATACATTTAATACAACTAAATAAATATTTACATGCTTTAGTGTTCGCAATAAAATTGAATACAAATCTGATAAATTTAGCACATAATTATATATATATATATATATATATATATATATATATATATATATATATATATAGCATGTAACAGTAAATTACCGCTAAATCATTACGCAACCATTCATATTGATTAAAAATTTGTTTAGATCCAAATTGAATAAAGTAATAAAATTCGCTTGAAAATGCGATAATATGTGCAGGCCCAATATTGAAACTATAAAATAATTTTTTAATAACATTTTTGTAACTGTGCATATGTGTTGTAAACAAATATTTTTAATACTTTAAATGTTTTGGGAAAAACATTTTTTTACCGATGGTCATTTTGTGCAAAGCCAAACGTGGGCCCGCATTCAGTGCCGATGATAATAATTAAACCCAAGTTCGAGTTCAGCGCTGTACTATTAAACTGTTTTGGCATATACACATTATTGTCAATCTATAATTAATTTCATTTTTTTAATTCAACACATAATCTATTAATCATTAAACATACCTTATTATTATTATTATTATAAAAGTTTAAAATGTGGTCGGGTGTTTCAAGTAGTTTAGCACGTTCAATTAATTTTTTTTAATTATTTTTATATGCAAATTGGTAATGATCATTACTAATGTTTAATATAGGCTTAAGGTCGTGAAAGTATTATCTTCTTAGTTAATTTTCAAATCACTGAGGTGCAAGCAATTGAGCGATAAAACATTCGTTTAAATAGCATAAGGAGTATTATTTTTAATAACTTAATTTAATTATTTGTTTATTGTATAATAAATAAAATTGCTACTTTATTTCGACATACAATTGAAATGAAACAAACCAAATGTACACTAATCAATATAGTGCGTTAAATAATAACAGTTAGTGACACGATAAATGAACATGTCTCATGACTAATGAAGTTATAATTTTATTAGTACATTCAATAAAAAGTAATTAATTATTAGTTTTGCACAAACATATACTATTGAAATAAACAAATAAATAAATATATAAATAAAAATATTTTAATTTGCCAAACAAACCTATAAAATTGTGATTGACCATCTCCACCGAGCATGTAAAATCGTGCTTTGTAATTTGAAAAATTGCTTCGTTTTTTAGTTTTCAAAATAGATCAAATGTATTTTTAATAAAACGGTAATAAATAAAAACAGCAATTATTATAATAAAAATAGTTTATTTAATTTTTTTAATTACTACTAGTATTTTGTGCAAAAGGGTTCTTAGTAGAATCCAAAAAAAAATTCTGCATTTGTGTCTGTTGTAAAACACCAATTATTTACCTAGTTATGAACGTAGAGTTGCAGTTATTTAAGTATATATAGATTGGATCAGAAATGATTCAATCTAGCCAGTCCCAAGCCTGGATAAAGGAGGAGGGTTCGAGCGCAAGGTTAGCAACCTGGCCTCTGTAAAAAATCCATACTGTTACGGAAACAATAAGAGGACGTCATTCCGGCAAACAACGGCAAAGAAGTGATCGCGCGTATCTCGATGACAGAGTTACACAAATGACAGGGTTGAGTGAAAGCCGAAAGGAAGCTCAATCTTCGATTTGCAGAATCTTCAATGCCAAAACCTTAACCAGTGTTGGGACATGGAATGTGCGCACACTTTTTCGTACTGGACAGTTAGAACAAGTCCTTCGAGAAATGAAAATTTACAACTTAAATATTTTGGGTATTAGCGAAATGCGATGAAAAGGTCAAGGTCATTTCAAGAATGGAGATACATCAATTTTATATTCTGGACATGAAAAATATCATATTAATGGAGTTGGTATTATGTTGAGTAAAAATGCTGCTAAAGCTATAATTGGATGGAAACCTGTGAGCGACCGTATCATTTCAGCTAGATTCAACACCAGATTTGCAAAAGTAACAATTGTGCAAGTCTATGCCCCTACTGAGGCAACTGAGGAGAACCAAAAAGATATTTTTATGATCAATTACAAAGTTTATTAGATGATGTGCCAAGAAGAGACATCAAAATTTTGATCGGTGATTTTAATGCGAAATTGAACAAAGACAGATTTGGGTACTTCTCAAATGTTGGACCACATGGCTATGCTGATAGCATAAATGATAATGGTTATAGGTTGTTGACGTTAAACAGTCATTGTGGAATGAGTATTGGCAACACTTTTTTCGCCCACAAAATATACACAAGACAACGTGGGTTTCTCCAGATGGAAAAACAACAAACGAAATTGATTACATTTGTATTAGCAAAAATGGCGATCTTCATTGCAAGATGTACGTGCATATCGCGGTGCAGATGTTGGTTCTGATCACAATTTTGTTGTTAAAAAATTTTGTTTAAAATTAAAGACAATATAAACCACAAAAAAATTACATCTATTTTCGTGTGAGAAGCTCAAACAGTCAAATATCTCAAATCAATTTTACAATTCCTTAAAAAATACATTTCAAAGTCTGAAAAGGGTAGAAAAGTCTAATGATCAATAGAAATTGTTTCATAAAACAATTACAGACTGTGCAGCAAATGTGTTAGGTAAAAAATGTCACTCTACAATAAAACAATGGATTTCATCAGTCTCCTGGAATTTAATTGATCTCAGAAAGAAAAGAAAATTAGAGAGAGTTCAATCTAACAATCCTGTTATTTGGAAAATATTTGATAATAAATATAGAACTTTAGATGAACAGATTAAAAAAGCTGCCGCAAAGATAAGAATAATTGGTTAGAAAACAGATGCAGAGAAACAGATAAGGCAGCAGCAAAAAATGATTTCAAAACTCTGTATAAAATTGTAAAACAATTGTCGGGAGTTAGAAAGAACACCGATATTCCAATTAAAGGAAAAAATGGTCGTTTACTTTTAACAAATGATAAGCAATCATCTAGATAGGTAGAACATTTTAAAGAAGTACTTAATCAGCCTATGCCAAATACTCTCATAGATTTTGATAATGATAATGATATGAATGTGACTCAAAATCCGGAAATATGCATTAATGACATTTCTGTAACTGAAGTGATTTATGCAATTCAAAGGTTGAAAAACAGTAAGGCAGAAGGACTTGACAAGATAACTACAAAAATGCTCAAACATAGAGGTGATGTTGTAGCAAGTGAGCTTGCTCATTTATTTAATGTTATATGGCATAATGAACAAGTTCCAAATGATTGGCGGCAAGGAGTAATTGTTACTCTTCCAAAAAAGGAAGTCTGAATGATTGCAATAATTGGCGCGGAATAACCTTATTGTCTGTTCCTGGTAAGGTGTTTTGTAAAGTAATTTTAAATCGTTTAAGTAATGCGGTAGATAAACACCTTCGAAAACAACAAGCAGGTTTTCGGAAAAGAAGAAGCTGTATTGAACAAATACTCACTCTTCGTAACATTATTGAGCAAAGTCAAGAATTTCAGTAATCACTAACAATCAATTTTATTGATTTTATGAAAGCTTTTGACAGTGTTCATCGAGAATCTTTGTGGAAAATCGTTAAGTTTTACGGAATACCGTTAAAATATGTGAATATTATGCGTTCGCTATACCAAAATTCAAGTTGCTGTGTTCGAACAAAAAATGGTCATACTGCTATGTTCAAAATTGTCACGGGAGTACGTCAAGGATGTATTTTGTCATCGTTTTTGTTTCTTCTGGTAATTGATTTTATTATGACTCAATCCATGAATAATTTGTCTTATGGTATCAAATAGAACCAACGCAGATTAACGGATTTGGATTTTGCAGATGATATTGGTCTACTCGTATTGGCTTACGGATTAATTGTTCAAAGACAAAAGTGTTGTGCATAAAGTCAAACAATGATTTGCCCATCAAAATTAGTGGACAAAATATTGATACTGTTGATTCCTTTACATATCTGGGAAACATCATTGGTAAAGACGGATAAACCGAAATTAATGTTAAAGCCAGACTTGGTAAGGCAATATCAGTCTTCAATAGACTCAGATCAATATGGTCATGTTCTTCCATTTGTCTAAAGACAAAACTTCGTTTGTACGCATCAATAATCATTCCTACGGCAATATATGGGAGTGAAACGTGGAAACGTACGGACAAGATTGATAAGATGGTGGATGTTTTTCATCGCCGGTGTCTTAGAAGTATTTTAAAGATTACCTGGCGCGATCACATTTCAAATGATGAGATCATGAAAAGAACTGACTCTCGTTCACTCCATGACATCATTACAATTAGACGAAGAAAATTACTTGGTCAAATTCTACGTTTACCGCCCGAAAGACCAGCAAGAACGGTTTTGGAATGGACAATTGTAAATGGTAAAAGAAAGGTTGGCAGACCAAAGAAAACTTGGCTAAGAACTATTCGGGAAGATCTAATTGAAATGAATGTTTCATGGGCACAAGCAAAACGTTTGGCAAAATGTTCAAATACATGGAAACATTTTGTTGTCTCATGTTCTCTTTGAATTACGAGACTTTGATGTTAATTTTTTGCTGTAATTGTAATCTTATTGCCCCATGCTTATTTTTTTAAAGCAAAAGGGTTTTGTAATAATAAAATTATATATATATATATATCACTCAATGGTAAGTCCAGCACTAAAGCCACTTCTGCTGACTTGGTACATTATTGTTGTTAAGATAAGACAATTAGTAAAATTCCTAAGATATTATTTTTTATACTGAGTAATTGTTTATTTTTATTATTGCAAATAAAGCTGTTGTTTAATTGCTTTTTATGTTATTTTTTAAAAACGTTTTTTTATTAAATACTCATAAAGTGAACAAATAATGTGTCTAGTTGGCAGAAGTAAATAAAGGAATAAACACACAACAAGATGATCATGCCTTCTTACTAATTGTATGTTTTTTCTTAACAGTTTAAGCAATAGAAAACCCAATTTATATTATTACATATTGACAATATGACAGTTTTGAAAAAGGTAATTTTGTTGTGAAGATGCTAGGCATTACTATAAAGTCATAAAATGTTTACAATCAAACTCTATATGTTACATAAATTAAATTTATTACAAACAAAAGAATTTCAAATATAATTTTATGTGGAAGGAAAAAATGTGCACATACGTACTAGGTGTTTTCGTGATTACCAACTACTGTCATGTATGGTACGTATGCCGCCATTGGTTCAATCATATTCATAAAATTGTCTCCATTTCTCGACTCATTCTTTATGAAAAACAAAAATATAATTTATTTGTATACAACAATTTGAAGTAAAATATCTTATAGCAAATCAAAAAACCATTATTTATTTATAGTTTACTTTCTAATAACACTAGCTTTTAAATGTATTTTTTATGTATCATTTAACAAATAATAAAAAATTTGAAAAAATAACAAATGTATAATTGCTTCGTTCTACGTGATATAATTATTTTTATTACTGTTTTTAATTTAAGCAATAATTTATATAATTATTCTTATTATTATTAGTATTATTATTATTCATAATAATAATAATAATGCTATCATTATTATCATTATTATTATTATTGTCATTTTTATTACTAGTATTAATATTATTATCATCATCATCATCATCATTATTATTATTATTATCATAATTACTATTACTATTGTTATTATTATTATTATTATTATTATTACTATTATTATTATTATTATTATTATTACTATAACTACTTCCTAATTTTAATAAATCGCTTGATTGTTTGATGTGTCTATAAAAGATTTTTATAACTATATCGCAAAAAAATTTTTGATTTTGTTTTGATTTTTAAATAATTGTATAATATTTAATTTTGTTAGTCTGTACTTTTTTTGCTTATGTCACTGGCAAAAACAGTAAAAATTCTAATCAATCGTCATGAGTTATAATAATAAAAGTATTTTTATTTTTTGTACTAATTATATAAATGTGTAGTCCGATATTTACAAAATAATGTTTTTGATAAAATAAATGCAGCTGCGTTATTCATCTTGTGCTTTAATAGATAGGGATTTAATGTTAACACTAAATGTATACTTAAAAAATGATTTTAAACTAATTAATCAATAGTAAAGAGATATACAACTAATTTTAATGCAGTTGATATTTAATGTAAATATTTATTACTAAATAATACACATCAATAAAATTATATATGCAATTTATGCATACATGTTTACATTTAGTTTATAACAAAACGAGGTTATGTGTTTATATTGTGTAATTAATAGAAAAGTTCAAGTTTGATAAATATAGCAGATAAAGTAATTAATTAAAAGAATGTGTAAATAATTAAACATTACATTTACCGTTGTGTAATTTTTTGCAGTTAATGTTAAGAAAATTACGTTAAATTATGAATTGTTTAGTAATTTAATTAATGTACAAAAACAATGTACCTAGTTTTAAATTAAATCATAAAAATCTTATTTCAATTATTTATTAGTAAACAACTTGCAAGAATTTACCTTGTTATTTTTAGAAATAAATAAATGTATGTAGTATTTTTAAGCAAAATTTCTTAAATATTGATATAATGAAATAAACGATTTATTAATTTGTTTTATTGTAACAATATTATTTTTTATTATTACTACAATTATTTAGAATTTATTGTTTGTATGTTGTGCATAAAGCATTTTTTAGTAAGTAGATATTGACCAAAGCTAGACAGACGTCTGTATTCACTATTATTAGCAGAGTGCAGTTTAGCAGTAGAGCGTTTAATTCAAACACCCAGTACATGAGTTCGACACCTGCCACCGGTAATAAATGAGGGTTCATGTTCGGCTTGGATCAAATGTCCACTGCTAAATAATGTTTCCCGGAAAAAAAAGTAAAAATAAATGGTAATAAATAATAATAATAATTGCTATAATATTAGAAAAAATATTATTATTATTATTAATATTATTATTATTATTATTACTATTATTGTTTAAATGCACCAAATTAATTTAAACGTTATGTACATAAATACAACTGTGTCATGTCAACTTTTAATTCAGTGATTAAGATTAGATTGGTTATACTTTATCTTTATCTATTTTTATTACTTTAAATGTTTTAACGGAAAACCCATTTTTTAGCAGTAAAGATTTTAGCAAATTTGAACGAGAGCCTGCATTTAACACCGATAATAGGGACTAATAAACGTTAACTTATAACTTCATTCTTTATATTACTGTTGGACAGTTATCTATAAATACAAGTTACAAAAAAAGGTATTACAAATTGCTTCAAAATAAAATTGACAAATTATTTATTTATTTATTTACAAATAATTTAAATTTTTTAATAGGTCAATTTTTTATTTCAATTGTTGCTATTCTACTCACATGGTGCATGTCGTAAGCAAAGTCGCCAACGTGAATGAGTGCATCAATAGTGGAACTATTGCGAGCTTCGTGAATAAGTTGTTTCAACGATCGAGCATTTTCTGTGCCCATGTCGCCAAAAATTGCCAACCTTGGAGACCAATTTGAATCGACCGGCAAAGAACGAAAATATTTCACGTCTGACCAGTCAGCAATACTTCCACACACATAGTCTAATAATGTTTTTTTTAGTTTAAAAAACACAATTACAAGCTAATTTTGGTAATTTGTAAATTAAAGTTTAAAAAAAAACGCAGAATTGTAAAGCCTTTTGTCTTTTTAACTTATTTAAAGCTCATTCTAAGATTGTGTATTGAGAAGAGTCAAAATTGCAACACGCACACTTACATTTGTATATAGCTACATTTTATGTACTTACAATAAACGACGTTTGCTGTAATATTGTTTAATTGTACACGATGAATGTAAATTGTTCTTTTGTTAATATCACCATCTACAAAAGCACTCGAAGTACCAACACTTATTGTGTCCAAATCTCGGAGTCCAAATACAACGATTGATGCGTCAGTTTGAATATGAGTAACCCAAGATATCGTTACAGTTGATGGTGTTTCTAATCGAAAACAATTAAATTTTAAATAATAATAATAATAACAATAATAATAATAGTAATAATAGTAATAATAGTAATAATAATAATAGTAATAATAATAATAATAATAATAGTAATAAAAATAATAGTAATAATAATAATAATAGTAATAATATAATAATAATAATAATAATAATAATAATAATAATAATAATAATAATAATAATAATAATAGTAATAATAAAGATAATAATAAAAATAATAATAGTAATAATAATGATAATAATACTACTACTAATTATAATAACTCCGCCTATTTTGGATCAGAAATGATTCAATCTAGTTAGTCCCAAGCCTGGATAAAGGAGGAGGGTTTGGGCGCAAGGTTAGCAACCTGGCATTTGTAAAAAATTTATATTGCTACGGAAACAATAAGAGGACGCCATTCCGGCAAAGAGTGGCAAAGAAGTGATTGCGCGTATCTCGATGACAGAGTTACACAAATGACAGGATTAAGTGAAAGCCGAAAGGAAGTTCAATGTTTGGTTTGCAGAATCTTCAATGCCAAAACCTTAACCAGTGTTGGAACATGGAATGTGCGCACACTTTTTCGTACTGGACAGTTAGAACAAGTCCTTCGAGAAATCAAAAAGTACAACTTAGATACTTTGGTTATTAGCGAAATGCAATGGAAAGGCTAAGGTCATTTCAAGAATGGAGATGCATCAATTTTATATTCTGGACATGAAGAATATCATATTAATGGAGTTGGTATTATGTTGAGTAAAAATGCTGCTAAAGCTTTATTTGGATGGAAACCTGTGAGCGATCGTATCATTACAGCTAGATTCAACACCAGATTTGCAAAAGTAACAATTGTGCAAGTTTATGCCCCTACTGATGCTACTGAGGAGAACCAAAAAGATATTTTTATGATCAATTACAAAATTTGTTAGATGATGTGCCAAGAAAAGACATTAAAATTTTGATCGGTGATTTTAATGCAAAATTGAACAAAGACAGATTTGGGTACTTCTCAAATGTTGGACCACATGGCTATGCTGATAGCATAAATGATAATCGTTATAGGTTATTGACGCAAAGCAGTCATTGTGGAATGAGTGTTGGCAACACTTTTTTCGCTTACAAAAATATACACAAGACAACGTGGGTTTCTTCAGATGGAAAAACAACAAACAAGATTGATTACATTTATATTAGCACAAAATGGCGATCTTCATTGCAAGATGTACGTGCATATCGCGGTGCAGATGTTGGTTCTGATCACAATTTTGTTGTTAAAAAATTTTGTTTAAAATTAAAGACAATATAAACCACAAAAAAATTACATCTATTTTCGTGTGAGAAGCTCAAACAGTCAAATATCTCAAATCAATTTTACAATTCCTTAAAAAATACATTTCAAAGTCTGAAAAGGGTAGAAAAGTCTAATGATCAATAGAAATTGTTTCATAAAACAATTACAGACTGTGCAGCAAATGTGTTAGGTAAAAAATGTCACTCTACAATAAAACAATGGATTTCATCAGTCTCCTGGAATTTAATTGATCTCAGAAAGAAAAGAAAATTAGAGAGAGTTCAATCTAACAATCCTGTTATTTGGAAAATATTTGATAATAAATATAGAACTTTAGATGAACAGATTAAAAAAGCTGCCGCAAAGATAAGAATAATTGGTTAGAAAACAGAGCAGAGAAACAGATAAGGCAGCAGCAAAAAATGATTTCAAAACTCTGTATAAAATTGTAAAACAATTGTCGGGAGTTAGAAAGAACACCAATATTCCAATCAAAGGAAAAAATGGTCGTTTACTTTTAACAAATGATAAGCAATCATCTAGATAGGTAGAACATTTTAAAGAAGTACTTAATCAGCCTATGCCAAATATTCTCATAGATTTTGATAATGATAATGATATGAATGTGACTCAAAATCCGGAAATATGCATTAATGACATTTCTGTAACTGAAGTGATTTATGCAATTCAAAGGTTGAAAAACAATAAGGCAGGAGGACTTGACGAGATAACTGCAGAAATGCTCAAACATGAAGGTAATATTGTAGCAAATAAGCTTGCTCATTTATTTAATGTTATATGGCATAATGAACAACTTCCAAATAATTGGCGGCAAGGAGTAATTGTTACTCTTCCAAAAAAGGAAGTCTGAATGATTGCAATAATTGGCGCGGAATAACTTTATTGTCTGTTCCTGGTAAGGTGTTTTGCAAAGTAATTTTAAATCGTTTAAGTAATGCGGTAGATAAACACCTTTGAGAACAACAAGCAGGTTTTCGGAAAAGAAGAAGCTGTATCAAACAAATACTCACCCTTCGTAACATTATTGAGCAAAGTTAAGAATTTTAGCAATCACTAACAATCAATTTTATTGATTTTATGAAAGCTTTTGACAGTGTTTATCGAGAATCTTTGTAAAAAATTGTTAAGTTTTACGAAATACCGTTGAAATATGTGAATATTATGCGTTCGCTATACCAAAAGTTCAAGTTGCCGTGTTCGAATAAAAAGTGGTCATACTGCTATGTTTGAAATTGTCACGGGAGTACGTCAAGGATGTATTTTGTCACCGTTTTTGTTTCTTCTGGTAATTGATTTTATTATGACTCAATCCATAAATAATTTGTCTTATGGTATCAAATGAAACCAAGACAGATTAACGGATTTGGATTTTGCAGATGATATTAGTCTACTCAGTGAAACCCCAGAAATGATGCAAAATATGACAACACGATTCAGTGATATCAGTTCTCGTATTGGCTTACAGATTAATTGTTCAAAGACAAAAGTGTTGTGCATAAAGTCAAACAATAATTTGCCCATCAAAATTAGTAAACAAAATATTGATACTGTTGATTCCTTTACATATCTGGGAAGTATTATTGGTAAAAACAGACAAACCGAAATTGATGTTAAAGCCAGACTTGGTAAGGCAATATCAGTCTTCAATAAACTCAGATCAATATGGTCATGTTCTTCCATTTGTCTAAAGACAAAACTTTGTTTGTACGCATCAATAATCATTCCTACGGCAATATATGGGAGTGAAACGTGGAAACGTACGGATAAAATTGATAAGATGGTGGATGTAGTTCATCGCCGGTGTCTTAGAAGTATTTTAAAGATTACCTGGCGCGATCACATTTCAAATGATGAAATCATAAAAAGAACTGACTCTCATTCACTCTATAACATTATTAAAATTAGACGAAAAAAATTACTTAAGCAAATTCTACGTTTACCGCCCGAAAGACCAGAAATCACGGTTTTGGAATGGACAATTGTAAATGGTAAAAGAAAGGTTGGCAAACCAAAGACCAATTAAACCAACGGAAAGAAGTAATTACAAAATGCATCTCAATGTAATTAAGAATAACTAAAAAATTTTAAACTATAACAATAGTCACTTGCTTTTAGGAAACAATCACAATTTTAATTATTTTATTATACAACTACGATAACAAATACTGCAAAAATTTATAAGTGCATTAAATCCACGTTATGTTTGATTGTGTTTTTTTGGGAAAATAAATATTAAGAATTGACAATTATGTCAAGTACTTAATAGTTGCTTTATATTTACTTAGAACTATTTATTTTAAAATGTTGAGTTAGTAAAAAAAAAGTATATTTTAAAAAATAACATACATATAAATGTAATTACTAAGTGTAATTTACGTATTTAAAAAAAATAATTAATACATTATTAAATTATGTACTAAAAATCATTACTTAAAAATGTATGTACCATAAGTTTATGTTTCTATAACACAAAACATAACGTTATTGTTACTTCATAATAAATTTTTTTATTTAAATTGAAAAAAGTGAATAATGTAAAAAATTAATGAATTAATTATTGTTTTAATATTTACTTTTTAAATAAATAATTTTTTAAACATATTTGTTTCAAAATTTCAAAAACCAATTTTTTATGAAGTATTTATTACTTTCAAAAAGTTGTTTTGGCCTTTACTTAAAAAAATTGATTTGTTTTCATATTTCTAACAGTGATAATTTTTGAAAATGCAGTATATCTTATTAAAGAAATTTAAAAATTGCATTATCGTTTTTAAAAGTATTTTGGGTATTTTCTCTAAAATATTTTCTAAAAGAGAGCAGAAGAAATATGTTTTAACTTTTTAATCACAGTGAGTTTAGTTAATTTTTTAATTCGAAAAATCAATAGTATATTTTACAACAGCAAAATATTTTTTTATATTAATTAATTTTAAATGTAGCTAATAAAACACTGGCTAAAAAGGATTAATATTTTAAATAATAAAATTTAGTACAAAATTAAAATTTTTAAAGATAGAAAAATATATTTATACGACAAAATTTATATTGGTTTTATACAAAGTATTAAATAATCATAAATTAGAAAAATGTATTAATCAATTTAAACATTGGTAATTTTATAGCAAAATATATAAATATTTGTTAAGCCAAAATGCAATTTATTTATGCTAGGGTTGCAATTCGTTATAAAAATAATAATTTGTGTTATAGATTTAAAAAATTAATTTTAACTGCTTTTAAATCTATTTTGTTTAGATAAAACTTTAATTTAAACATAACACAGGTTAAAATAAAAAGAAATATATTTTTGAAAATTGCTATGTAATAGTTCTAATATTAATTATATATATTTTGTTTTATGTATAATAAAACCTAACATGTATAAGCATATTTAAATAATAAAATTAATTGTTCAAGTCAGTTTTTTGTTAAAATTTAAATTACATAATACTATTTAAACATTTTAACCATGAGCATACTAAAACACTTAAGCCAAGCAGTTACAAACACAAGCCATTACATTTATTATTTAATATTTTTAGTAATTTATACAGAAAACAATTTAGTAACCCTAACAATTAGATTCGTTTTTTTTAATATTTGATGTAAATAATTTTATTCGATTTTAGTTAAGATTTTATATAAAAATGCATTAATAACAAAATAAATTGGATAAATGAAATTTGCATTTTATTTATTATTTAATATTATATATTATATATTATATAATATGTTATATGGTTGCTAGAAACGTTTTGTTAATTAGCCATATTTTCGAAAAATATTTTGATGGGGTTGTACTTACAAAAACACATTTAAACATAATAAAAACAAACAATCCTTTGCACCACATTGTACGACATTTGCTTATTAGGTTATATATAATTTGGCGTAATACGTAAAATTAAAAAACATTTCTAATTATTTTGATTACACTGTGTCGTCATTATTAGACTTAAAATTGAAATAATATATACAAAAGTTTACATCATTTTAAATGTTAAATAAATGAAATTCAAAATTTAAAAACATTTTATTTTAAAATTTTTAAATAAAAAATGCTAAGTATAAACAATTTTTGATAAAGTTATATACACATATTTTAATGGCTGTATATATATATATTAGATTGATAAAAAATATTATGATTAGGTCTATATATTCAACTAAAATTAATAAAATACAAAGTATACTAGATTACGGCATTGAATGCCAATTATTTACAATTTTAAATAAACTAGTTAAAAAATAATAGTGTGCAATATTAACTGCAAAAAATAGATAACATATTAATTTATTGTAACAAGTATACGAAATAAATCAACAATAAGTTTATGCATTGTTTTTATACTTTATTATAGTTTATTTTTAGAAATAAAACTGACCGTACGCCGAAATATTACAATTATTATTTTTGGTGTATGCATTATCAAAATATTCATATTAAACATATTATTGTAAATTAAATTGATGAAAAAATACACAACAAAAATTAATACCACTGCACAGTAGTTTAACGATTTATTGCAATGCATTAAACAATTTGTATAAAAACTCCAACTATTGAACGCATTTCATTTCTTATTTTTATAAATTGTTTCCATATATCAAATATTATTATAAATGTTTAAATTCAACACTGAGTTTATTATGTGTATAGAAATAGTTTTTATATATTTAATTTTGAAAAGCAAATTAAATAAAAATGCGTAAATTAAAATAATTTATTAAAATGGTTTATTTAATTAGTAAAACAATTGCTTGCTAATACAAAATAAATGTATAAAGTTACAAACAGAAAATAATTGTTTTACTTAAATTTATTAAAATACTTAAAGTATAATCGGTGTATATGTATAATAAAAAGTATATAGCTTAAATCAGGCATGTACGATAAAAATCATTAACCATAATAAAATTCATAATAAAATAACTTTAATCGTATAATTTATTAAAAAATGTATTTTTAATTTTTATTATTATTATTTATTTTTAAAAATTTTATGTTTATTACTTTGAATGTTTTACAAGAAACATCTTTCAACAGTGGACATTTTAGTACCGGTGGTGAGATTCGAACCCATGCCCACCGAGGTCAAAATTTCAGCGTTGTACCGCTAAACCACCCCGGCACAATAATGTGTTTTAAAGGGTTAAAATTATCAGATTTAATTAAAAAATAAATCTACTTAGTTTTTGTCAAACACGAGAGCTATACAGCCGTTTTATTGTAATTTAAAGCTAATAGCAGTGTATAACTTTCAAGTTATAGACATGAAGTTAAACCCATGCCTTATGTGTTTTTTAACAACGTTTTGAGTTATTGCATTTAAATAGTAAGTAAACTATATGTGGCAGTGTCACGTTTTATAAAAATTAAGAAAACCGTCTGATTTCTGTCAAAATTATTTTTCTTAGTCTGGCGCCTACATATGTATATATATGTAAATTTACCCTATAATACTACGTAATAATAATAGTTAAAAATGTTAGTATTATAAAAAACTTAAACTTAATAAACTTTTATTTAAATTATTAAAATAATTAATTTTTTTTGCTTTCTAAAGCAACAATATTGGCCCATGTTATTGTATATTGATATTTTGGCATCAAAAATCTGACATACCAAAAATAAAACTTTAACTTAAATTTTACTAAACATTGTTATCAGAATTACGTTTTAACTTTTTGCCGTACATCCAAGTAATCGTGTTTTGTTGTTTCCGTAATAAAATTATTTAAATTGGTCAGTTTCCTAATATTGACGTCTAACACGCTTTTATTTACAACTAGATTAACAATTGGCTACAAAAAAATTTATTTAGCTGAATTACTTAAATGCCATTTATGTTTATTACTTTAAATGTTTTACGAGAAACATCTTTTAGAAGTGGACATATTAGCGAAGCCAAACGCGGGCCAGCATTTTAGTGCCGGTAGTGGGATTCGAACCCATGCCCACCGAGGTCCAAATTCGAGCGTTATACCGTTAGACCACCCAAGTATTAATTAATAAAAAGTTAATGTTTATAAAAAAAAATTGAAATAAATATTATTCTCTTAGAAATACGTGTCTACATATAAACAACTAATTTATTTTACCAAACATTTAACTAGTCAATAATCACTATATTTCAATAAAAATTTATTATAAATACTTAATTATAACTTAACCTACTATAATATTTTAGTGTTTTCAGCACTTGTTTGTTATATTAAATAAATATAAAATAATATTTACTAATATTTACAAAAATATATGATTTGCAAAACATTATTTGTAATTATATTATACGACAACATTCATTCTTCGAATAAAAAATAGTACGACAATTTATTAAAATTTAAAAACAACAATATAATTTGTTAAAAATTATTTATCGACTAAAATACACAATTATGTAGAAGGTTAACAACTTTATATTGACATCAATTCAAGTAACGTTCACTGTCTGTTGCAACTTCTATTAACCGCTTTCAATCTAAATCTATCAACATACCAATTACCTTTTACTAAACATATGTATATAGTGAACAAAAAACGGTATACATAACGAAATTCGAACCTTTTGTACGTAAACTACAAATTAAACATGTGTTCTAGTTACTTAATTATTTTATAAATGTTAAAGTGTTCTTAAATTTTTTATATTAAACTATTAAATATAAAAAAATATAATGTAAATGATTAACCAGAAATAAATAAAGTTTGGGTATCTTGTTGAAAGCATCTGTTAAACACACAAGTTGAACTTTATGTGTAAAATAATTTTTTTTTCAATATGAATTAATTTATTTAAAAAAACAGTTTTTTTTAATTAGGCTAATTTAGATTCATTACCTAGTGTAATACTAAAACTCCTTGGTTTATCTAGGGCACATGCAAAATGAATAACAAGGTCACTGTAGTTATTTTACATTTTTAATATAACTAGATTATATGTTATTCAACTTTTACTAACAATTAAGGAATAATTATACTGAATGTTAAAAAGCTAATTAATTTAAATTAGGTCAAATATTGTATAAACACTGAGTAAGTATCAATGCAATTTTGGGAAACAACAAAATAAAGGTGTCTCAAATGTAGATAATTTTTGTGACGGGGCGGTCTAGCAGTATTTCGTTCGATTTAAACGTGGGTAGGCATAGACTTAAATTCTATTAATGGAACTGAATGCGAGCAAACGTTTGACTTTGCTAAAATGTCTACTGCTAAAAGCTGTTTTCCGTGAAACATTTAGAATAGTGTAAATATGTAAATATATATAAATAAAACACATTTTCAATAATTTACAATTATACTGAATGCATTTAGAAGTAAAAAGAATGTTTATTTCACTATTACACCGTTAGAACTAAGTTGAATATAATTTTAATAGACATAAAAATCAAAAGTAGAAATTTTTTAATATTGTTTTTTAGATAATATTTAAAATTGTTAAATTTCGTTTTAAAATTTGCTACTATTTAAGTGTTTTACGAGAAACATCTTTTAGCAGTGGACATTTTAGCGAAACCAAACGTGGACCCGCATTTCAGTTCCAGTGGTGGGATTCGAACCCCCATGCCCACCTAAGTCCAATCCGAACGCTGTATCGCTCAACTATCCCGAAACAAAGAAACGTTAAACAGGTATAGACTTAGCTCAGTTAAACAAAGTTTTGCATTAATCTGCTGAAATACAGATTTTAAGTATTAATTACATTTTATTTTCTACTTGACTCAATGCGTGTTTTAAAATAACATATTTTTGTATGCTAATAAAATTAATTTTTATGAAACAGAGTTAATAGTTAATATTTGTATGCATTAAAATTATAAATAAATCAATAACTGATTTCCAGCCTTTTAAAAAGAACAGGGTTAAAATACCATATTAAATTGCATTGTACCACAAACACAAAACGTGACCATCTGAAAATGTAAAAGTAAAATACATAAAACTAAACTTAACGGTTTAGTTAGGCCAAATATAATCTTGATACGTATTATGTAAGCATTCTAATACTATTAATTTAACTCATGGTAACATATAAAAGACAATTGGAGCACGTTGATAGAGAAATGTATTTATTGTTTTTTGTTACTTTGGTTTAATCTAAATACTGTTTAATATATTTCAAATAATTAACATTTAAATAGTACAGATCATATTTTATTAACATATTTATTTAAATAGAAGAGACATTGTACAAAAATTGTAAGTAATTAAAATGTAAATTCTTTAAAAAGAATATACATAAAATGTTAAATTTTTTAAATTATTTTTAAATGATTATAAATGTAATTTGTAAATAACTATCATTCAATTTTTTTAACATAAAAAGAGTTTAAACAATTTTTTGGCTTTATTAATTGACAGTCAAATTTGATGTCAGTAATAAAACTAAAACACTTCTACTACAAGTTTTGCGCTCTAATTGCCTGCACATTCCCAGTACAATACTAAGTTATCTGCTACAATGTAATTACCTAATTTTGTTAACTAAAGTCTTACTTAAATTATTTCAAATGCATTTACGTTTAAAAAATGCAATAAGGTGTAATACTGGTAACATATATAACAGGTTAATAGAAATAAAAACTTACCACCCAAAGCAATATGTATTTGTTCGGGTTTAGTTGATAAAAAATTGGAATAACTATAAATTTGGGATATCACAATGTTTAATAAAATTAGTTCAATTATCCATTTTAGATTCATTGCGAACGTTACTTTATCTAACTAAGATTTATTATAGGTTTGTAATCGGATTATATAGTCTAAAATTATAATAAAACACTGTTTGACGCAATCAATATACATTTATTTGCGCATATATATTTATCAAAATACATGCATTGTCTGCATAGTGTCTAACATTATGTTTACATAACAAAATATTCAATTTATAACCGTGTGTAATGGCAAATCTCAATATAAATAAAATCACTTGTTTTTAAATTAGGTTAGATTGTAATTGAAAAATCAATTTTCAGCTTTGTCATTGATACATTGAATTACAAATTGTGGCCCCACATTTTTAAATCAAATACTTATTAGTTTTAAATAATGTAAATGTTGATTAACAAACGAACCAAAATGCAATAAGGTAAATAGTTCGTATCAATAAAACTAATTAATAAATTTAGAAACAATACTTTATAATTAATTTTTCTTAATAAACAAACAATATTAAGCAATATTTTTATTGCTATATTTTATTGTAATAACAGCATTTGAGTAAAACACGTAATATTTTTTATTTAGTTGTTACTTCTTAAATGTCTTTTAACAAGTATCTGTCGACAAGTGGACATCTAGCAGAAACGAACGAGAGCCTGCATTTAGTGTCAACGGCGGCATTCTATTCCATGCCCAGTCAACTTCGAGTTTAGCGCTGTACCCCTAAACTCCTCTGTTTCAGTTGTTGGACGCGCACTATATATTTTACTACCGGCCTTTACCCTTTTGTTACGAAAATGTTCTCAGTTAAAGATACAAGCAATAAACTAACATAATTGTGTACTATTTTTAATCTTGTTGCCAAAAATTTTTCTTTAACATCAACATCAAGTAGCGTACAAATTATGTATAGTAAAGATTGTTTCAAACCGTTTGGGTTTTTATCATAATAGTAGACATTATACTAAACGTTTACATCTGTAAACAATTAATTGTTTACTAAAAAGGCAGAAATGTTGGTGAATAAAAATTTTGGTATAATCATAAACAAATGAAATATATAACTGTTAATGTATTTTTAAATTTATATTTTATTATTTAGACACATTTTTTAATAATAAAATTATTTCACATTTTAAAATATTTTTTTAAATTACTATATTAAAAAACAATGGCTTTTACATTATTTCAAACTGAAAAAAATTAATTTATTTATTTGTTAAAATTATTCTAAAATTTTATTTATGTTATTTTCTATTTTATGTTTATTACTCTAAATGTTTTACGAGAAACATTTTTTCAGAAGTGGACATTTTAGTAAAACCGAACGTGGGCCCATATTTTAGTGCGGCGGTAGGATTCGAACCCATGCCCACCAAGGTCCAAATTCGAGCGTTATACCGCTAGACCACTCAAGTATTAATTAATAAAAAGTTAATGTTCATTAAAAAAAATTTAAAATAAATATTATTCTTTTAGAAATACATATCTACATATAAACAAATAATTTATTTTACCAAACATTTAACTAGTCAATAATCACTATATTTCAATAAAAATTTATTATAAATATTTACACCCATTTTAACAATTACCGCAAAAAATTACAAAGGTATTAAATCTAAATTAATTTGTTATGTCCAATTGTTTTTTCGTAAAAACAACTATCAGGAATTAAAAATAATGTCTAGTGCTTAATAGATCCTTTATATATACTTAGAAATATTTAGTTAAGAAGGCTGAGTCGGCCAAAATAGCACATTTTAAAAGCTACTTCTATATTAACGTAGATAATAAGTTAAAATTACATAATTTTTATAATAATTAGCCTATTATTATTTTGTGTGCTTAATTTCATTAAAAATGAACAATAACTAATTCTTAAAATTAATGTTAAACACACATTCAAATCTGCTCTGATTGTGATGTCATAATAATTATCAAAATAAACATTTAATTATTCTAATTTATATAAATAAAAATAATAGAAATTTTTTTTTCTTAATTTTAAATAAAAATTTTAAAATAAATCTAATGATTTATTATTTACGTTTAACCTTGAGATTCCGCTCAGCCGCTAATTCTGCTTTCTGATTGCATTGTTTTTGAAATGGAGAATAGTGATAAAAAAATGCTTTCATCTTACTGAAAATAAACACCGTGTTATTAAAGAATTAAAAAATGAAGGATTTTCACCAAAAAGATTAGCAGATTTATATAGAGTTAACCTTTCAACAATTTATCGCATTATCAACGGTCAAAAACCACGAAATTATGATAATGTTGGAAGAAAACGTGTAACAACAAGTACGGATGACCAAAAAATTATTATAGAGTTAAAAAAATTATAATAAACCTATTTCAGAAACTAAAAGAAATAGTTTAAACAATTTTACATATTCCACTATAAGAAACAGAGCAATTGAATCCGGTTTAGCTCTACAATCACCGAAGATTAAGCCATTTATTACCTAAAAACAAAAGGATGACAGATTAGCCTTTTGTAAACTATGGAGTGAACGACACTTATGCTATTGGCGTTCCGTATACTTTGCTGATGAAACAATGATTCGGGATGAACCATTTGGCTTTAAAAACAAAGTGTTGTGTGGGACAAGTTTTCAAAAACATTCACTCCCGGTTGTCAGAAAGAAAGCCCACCCTCGACAAGTAATGTGTTGGTTTGGTATTAAGTATAATCAACCTATCAAATGGAGAATTATATCTGGTACCTTAAATAGTAAAAAATTTGTTTCAGTTATGAAGGATGTTTTTCATTATGAAATGCAGCACACTTACACGAAGGGTTACTACTGTTTTTCAGGACAATGCTCCATGTCATACGTCCAAAAAGGTAACGTCATATTCATCTAACTTCACTATATTTGCTTTATATTTACATTTAGACAGTAGAGGGGCTAAAATCAAAAAAGCTATCTTTCGCTCAATTGCCACCTAACAGCCCGGATATCAATGTTATTGAAAATTTTTTCAGTATGCTAAAGCGCAATATCAATAAACATACCGAAATTGAGGATTTATGTGAACGCATTCGGTTTGTTGTTCAATATGAGATGAAACAAGAATATATCAACACTCTCATTGACAGCATTCCAATTCCAATACGCCTGGATCAGGTTGTTCAAAAAAAGGCGATCACATAGATTATTAAATTTTTTGAACGTTGTAATGTCTTTAGTCATTTGGTAACTGAAAAAATTGCGTGCAATCTGTATTTTTATTAATAGTTGACGTTATAAATCATGTTAATCATTTTACTCCATTTCCGATTTTGCACCCGTTGATATTTTATATAATTTTTTTTACTTACAATATATATGTATATATAATTATAGTTTTTTTTCAATTATTATATAGTATTGTATATTTTATAATTGAAGTGACGTTTCTCTTGTATGCTATGTAGATGCTAGAGAAGTTTTAGTTAAATAATCACTTTTTTGCAGTAATTGTTGTGTGTTGTAATTATAACTTAACCTACGATAATATTTTAGTGTTTTCAGCACTTGTTTGTTATATTAAATAAATATAAAATAATATTTACTAATATTTACAAAAATATATGATTTGCAAAACATTATTTGTAATTATATTATACGACAACATTCATTCTTCGAATAAAAAATAGTACGACAATTTATTAAAATTTAAAAACAACAATATAATTTGTTAAAAATTATTTATCGACTAAAATACACAATTATGTAGAAGGTTAACAACTTTATATTGACATCAATTCAAGTAACGTTCACTGTCTGTTGCAACTTCTATTAACCGCTTTCAATCTAAATCTATCAACATACCAATTACCTTTTACTAAACATATGTATATAGTGAACAAAAAACGGTATACATAACGAAATTCGAACCTTTTGTACGTAAACTACAAATTAAACATGTGTTCTAGTTACTTAATTATTTCATAAATGTTAAAGTGTTCTTAAATTTTTTATATTAAACTATTAAATATAAAAAAATATAATGTAAATGTGTATATACGTATGTATACATTTATTTTACTAATTAGTTTAACATATAAAAATGATTAACCAGAAATAATTAAAGTTTGGGTATCTTGTTGAAAGCATCTGTTAAACACACAAGTTGAACTTTATGTGTAAAATAATATTTTTTTTCAATATGAATTAATTTATTTAAAAAAACAGTTTTTTTAATTAGGCTAATTTAGATTCATTATCTAGTGTAATACTAAAACTCCTTGGTTTACCTAGAGGCACATGCAAAATGAATAACAAGGTCACTGTAGTTATTTTAAATTTTTAATATAACTAGATTATATGTTATTCAACTTTTACTATTAATTAAGGAATAATTATGCTGAATGTTAAAAAGCTAATTAATTTAAATTAGGTCAAATATTGTATAAACACTGAGTAAGTATCAATGCAATTTTGGGAAACAACAAAATAAAGGTGTCTCAAATGTAGATAATTTTTGTGACGGGGCGGTCTAGCAGTATTTCGTTCGATTTAAACGTGGGTAGGCATAGACTTAAATTCATTAATGGAACTGAATGCGAGCAAACGTTTGACTTTGCTAAAATGTCTACTGCTAAAAGCTGTTTTCCGTGAAACATTTAGAATAGTGTAAATATGTAAATATATATAAATAAAACATATTTTCAATAATTTACAATTATACTGAATGCATTTAGAAGTGAAAAGTATGTTTATTTTATTATTACACAATTAAAAATATGTTGAGTATAAATTAAAAAAACATAGAAATCAAAAGTAGAAATTTTATAATGATTTTTTAGATAATGTTTAAAATTGTTAAATTTCGTTTTAACATCTGCTACAATTTTTTATCTAGATGTACACAAAGATTGAAACAACTGGTACTTGTTAAAAAATATATAATTTATCTCCCACGATTTTCAAAAAGAAATAGAAATTCAATAATATGTGTGGTATCAGCATTCCAAAGTCAGGTATAGTGTGGTAATTACAATCTTTTCGTTTATGTCATGTTTAGACCATTATTGTAGCAACAAATGTTTGGAATTACAAAAATGGATTTGTACTAACAACAATTTTAAGAACAAAAAGTTAATTAAATTATTTTAATTATTGTAGTTATCGTTTTAGTAAAATGCCTCAACGTGTTTAAAATATGTTTAAAATAATGTTTTGGTGTGCATTACCAAATTGGTAATGTTTTTTACTATAATGTAATATTTGCTATATGTTTAATCTATTAAGTCTGCAAGAACTTTTGTTAATTAAGAAACAGACGTTTGCATATTTAACCTCTTACAACCAGGATTTAAACGCTATCGTTTTGTTTTGTGTTTTTTAGACGGTATGTTAACAGGTAAAATAATGTACTATTCATTGAAAATGTTATTTATGTTCGTAAAAATTGAGCTTCAGAAAATTTTATTACTACCTTGATAGACCTATATTCAACACAAATTGTAGAAATTATAAAAAACAGTAGATGTTACTTGAATTATTAAAATTATAAAATTGGTAACTTTTTTTATATATTTATGTTTTTTAGTCATTTAAATTAAATTTTGTAAAAATTGTTTGTTTTAAGTTTTAATAAATGGTGGTTTTTTGTTTGATTGTTATAACAATTAGTGCTATGTTTTATTATTTTGGTTAATAACGTAATCACCTCTTTATTATTTTTAATATTTATACGGCATATAAACGGTCAACTTTAATGACTTGATATGCGTAACAAACATAGAAGAATGACAAAGGTTTTCTGACTGGCAAACGGTCTCTTTGTAACGTTGCTACTGTTTACAAAAAATAATGAGATCACCTGATATTTTTTAGGGTTATCTCTCTTAACTCAATAACAACATACGGTATACGTATACCTTAAGATGCTTTTTAAGTATATTAGGTGTATGTTTGTACCCACCCGCTGTAGCAAGAGCCCAGTTACACCACTGTTATCTAGGAAAACCTATTCCAGGATGTACCACGTAAAGGACGAACAGTCAGGAATATCACCATCATTGGAAAATAAAACTGTATAAGCATTACTCAAACCCTCAGGATTATTAGCAACTATTATGTTAACTATTACGTGTATTAGTAAACATTAAATGTGTTTAGGACAAGCAACAAGAAAAGTATGTTGCAAAGTATTACATGATGTCAATTTTCTCATTTTAATCATAAAGTATGATGTAAACATCTATAACACAAGGTAATAACAAATTGCAACTATATTATTTTGTATATTTAAAAAAAACATTTTTTCAATTGGATTAATTCTTTTGTTAAACAATTATCTAAAATTAAAAATATATTAAAATAACTATTATAAGGAATCAAATGTTAAAAAACATTAAGAACATAATTTTTATATTATTTAGTAAAAGCATTAATGACTAAAATAAATGTTATGTTAAGATATCTTCTTTTAAGTCCACCGTAGTTTGGTTGAGAAGGGAAAAAGGTTTAAACGCAAAATTATTAACATTGTCTCTAAAAAAAATAATGTTGCAAGAGATACAACCAGATAACACAAATTCAGTAAACGACGTCAAAGAAGTGAAAACTGTTTATTTTTGTTGATAGGGTTTTCCAAAGTTTGAATTGAATTTCAATATTTAGTATGTACAAATTTTCGAGTCGAAAGGTTTAATGTACAATAATATGAAATAAACTTGTTGTTTTAAGTTTTTTGAAGCGAAGAGGTTTTAAAATAATTAAATAAACAAATATCTTTTTTTCAATAAATTTTAATTAATAGTTTTGAACAAACACTTGACATTTTATTTTACAATATAGAAGTAGATACCTACAAATGTATCAGTTCCGAATGCAAGCAGAATACAATTTATTCTGTATTCTGTTTATTTTTGTTAATTGATATTTATTTTTACTAAACTCAAATGAACTAAACATTAAAACGGGTAGAATTAATGTTACCGCTACACATAAATTAAAAGTGCAAAACATCTAGTTGTTTTAAAGAAATTGGATTTTGTCAGTTAAAGCAAACATTTCACACATTGAAGAGAAATATTTTAGCTTGTTTCTATATTAATTTTCCATAAATATTGCAATATGTTTTATACTTTCGATTCAAAAAGAATTCATTATTTTGATTTAACTCAAAATTGGATGTCGTTTTAAACATTTAAAAATAAAAATAAAAATAAAAATTTCTATTTTAATATCAAATTTATATAATTAAAAATAAAAACACATACTTTTAACAGAGATCCAATATCTAAAAAACATACAACAAATTAGATTAACATATATCTTATTACATTTTAACAAAAGATATCATTTGTTAGTGAATTTCATTTCAACATTTTCATCACTAGTGTTCAATTTTTATCTTTAATTCAAAATTGTTTTTGTGTTTATTATTGTCTGTAGTTTTAATAATTCTAAACAATTGCAAAACTTTAAGGCATTGCGTTCCCTTTATAATTCCAAATAAAAATATGAGAAGACGTAAACTGTGAGATAAACTCATTTCGTATATTTTCGTCAGTCATAAACATATAACATTTTAGTATATATATGTAGTAGTTATATGTTTGTGACTGACGAAAATATATAAAATGAATTCATTTCACAGTTTATGTCTTCTCATATTTTTATTTGGAATTGTGAAACTGTTTATTTTAAATTGTAGAAAAACATTATTAAGCAAATAAATGTTTCTAAATTTTTTTCTATGTTATTTCACATTGTTTCATTTATTAAAATTGTTTATTTTATTCGATATCTTTTCTACCCAAAAATATATTAGGAAATAATAACATATTTTCTAAACAATTAAACTTATTTGTGGCTATAATAATAAATTGGAGGTTAACAGTCATAAATGTATTTCTACTGCTGGCACTAAATGTTGGTTTTTATTTATTTTTTGCTACATTTTTATTTAGTAAAATAATAAACAAACTACTACTGCATAAATTTCAAATTTTTTTATTATACCTTTTATAAATAGAGTTAGTATTTGTGCGTTTAAACCATCCTCATTTATCTAAAATGTAGTCTGTTATTTTTAGTGAAATAAAATACCTAATTTGCATTAACATCATTTCGGTAATTTCTGCTATTTTATATTAAAAATTTTTTTTAATATATATTGAATAATTAATAATTAATTAATTACCTTACATATATTTTTAGAATCGGTATTTTCTAATATTTCTATAAATTGATCTATTATTTCTTTAAGCAATGTTATGCACTAAAATATATACATAAATTTTATTATTCATAATATATATATATATATATATATATATATATATATATATAAACAGTAAATTTATGGCATGTTAAGACTATTTAAGTTTAGGAAACAAACTTAACCTCATAATTTCTTAAAAAGTAATTCGTTTTAATTGAACAACAGTAAAATACTATTAAAGAAAATGTTTGCATATAAAAATGTACCATTTCGGTGCATCGGTTGAGTTAAAGCTTAATATTTAATGTTACAAATAGAATATAATGTTATATGTAACAATGTTATTGTTCCGTGTTTTTTAGAACAAAAGGATTTTTTTTATAAAAAAAGTATATAATTTTGTTCACATTTATTTATTTTTAACTATAAAATTTGTATACTTATTATAACGATTTAAAAAGTAAATTCATTTTTTACATTAGTGCTTTTTACTATATTTTTTATATTATCTACAATCATCCGGTTATTTGTATAAAAATATAGTCTAATTTTTTAATACCTGTTAACATAGAACTTTTTAAACCTTATTTATTTATTATTGTATTATTATTATTGTAAATACTGAGAAAAAATACACTTCATTTTCATTCTACATTTTTAAAAATAGTTTTTTTTAATCTACAATTATTTGTTTTATATTACTATTACTATTTTTGTTATTATTAATAATAATAATAATAGTTATTAGTTTACATACTTTGATAAAATTAAAATTTTGCAAACTAAATTTGTACAGCTTTTATTTAAGTGTTATAATAATATATTAATAAATTACGAAATAATTAGAATTAATATATATGTTACATTTTAACAAAAATATTAATTAAAAATCAATAACCATTGAAACTAGTTACAACAATATAAATGTTGTTAAACATTATTAATTTAATTAACGCACGGTATTTTGATAGTCGCCTGTAACTCGACATACTTGACCAATAACAGTGTGTATATAAACCAACAAGTTTGGAACTTCAAGAATCATTTTTCCATAATTCATAACATATATGCATGATGTGCAAACTGCATTAACATATGTGCAACATTTAAAAAAATAATTACATAAAATTGTACAATTTTTAAACGTTTAAACTGAAGATAATAGATAGTATTTTATACTATAAAATTAACTACTTAATTAGTTTATAGTATTGGGATAATGTGCAGTTATGTATAGCTTGCATTGTTGCAATAAAATAAATAAAAGATTTGTTATAAACGGTTTTTTAAATGCACATAAAAAAAACAATGATAGTTGCAACGCATACGTAGCTTTATAAAATATGTGCATAAAACAGCTAAAATTATATATTATATAAACGTTTACCTGCTTATTATGTTTTCCTACAAGCAATTAAACTTAAATCAAAATGGCATAATCTTGTACAACAATATTTAACACAGTGGATTAATTTAAATTATTATATTCGATTTATTAACTGTATTAAATAGGATCCTTACATGCACTGTAAATTATTAAATTTTTAAATTCAAAATTTTTGAAACCGTTTAATTTTTTGTTAATAGGCATAACTTTCTCCAAATAAATTTATACGGTTTATACGTATAGATTCGTTTTTCTTATTTTAGTTGTTTTTTTGCACTCAAGTCTATTGAAACAAAACTAAAAAAACATTACTGAGCACTCAATGCCTGTTTCGTTTAATTCAAAATTTAAAATAAACTGTATAGACTTGGATAGCTTACATTATTATTATTATTATTATTATTATTATTATTATTATTATTATTATTATTATTATGGGATGTATAAGTAATATTTAAAATATTAAAGTTGGAAGTGCATGTAATATTTAAAGCATAAAAATTATTAGATTTAAAGTAGAAATATAAATAAATTTGCTACTAAACAAGTAAATATACTTTTTCCTTAATTCGATACAGTTAGGTTATTTGTAGTAGGAGTAATTTTTTTTTATTAAGTACCAAATACAACATATTATTTGTTAATTTTCGTTTTTGCAAGATGACAATATTATAATTTTGTTAATATAACGTATTTGTGTATTTCAAAACCCTCTTGCTTTAAAGATCATAAGACAACAACACATGCTCTATATAACTGTACATTAAATTTTTAGCGTTAAAATTATGTATATTGAAGATTAAAAATTCTATTTGGATTTTTAAAAAACCATGCTATTAAAATTATGTTGCTTTTAATCTTTTACCGCAGTTTAATAAAATTATATTTTCTTGATTTTTTTTCAACTTTTATTTGTTTACAAAGGCCTGGTTGCTAATTTTGTGTTTAAACCTTTTTCCTTTCTCAACCAGACTTGGTAGCGGCAACGGTGGAATTAATATGACGTATACTAATGGTAATATCAATGATCTATATATATATATATATGTAATTTCAATGTTTTCTTTATAATATATTAAAAATTATAATGAAAATTAAACTAAAAAATAATAAGTGTTATACTAATCAATTTGGATTAGAAATGATTTAATTTAGCCAGTTCCAAGCCTGGATAAAGGAGGAGGGTTTGAGCGCAAGGTTGGCAACCTGGCCTTTGTAAAAATTTATACCGCTGCGGAAACAATAAAAAATGACGCCATTCCGGCAAACAACAACGTTTCTGGATGACAAAGTTACCAAATGACAAGGTTGAGTGAAAGCCGATAGAAAGCGCAATCTTCGATTTGCAGAATATTTAATGCCAACGAGACTTTGTTATTGATGTTATTGTTTTGCTGTAATTGTTGTCTTATTGCCCCATGCTTATTCTTAAAGCAAAAGGGTTTTGTATAGTATATATATATATATATATATATATATATATATATATATCATGTTAATAAAAAAAATTATAATGGATTTTTAACAAAAATTATTTCAACATACACAAATCATCGGAATTATTGTTTGTCTGTAAATTCTGGATAAAGAAAAATAAATTTTGATAATTAATAATTAGAATATTAAATAAATAGAATTTTTAATTTAATTGATGCATTTTATATTATATACAGGTAGATATACACAGCTAGACTCAAACTTGGGTGGGCATAGGTTTGATTTCCACTAACAGCACTAAATGCGATTGTACGTTCGGTTTTGTTTACTAATAACAAATCAGTTTTAATCATCTGTTTCTTAGTTGCTAAGGCTTTAACTTGACACCAGATAGAACATGAGTTCAAGACTGTATGGGATTTTTAAGATTCCTAACCGCTAATTAGTCTAAACAAAATAGATTTATGATTTAGCAAATCTGATCATTGAAATATATTCCTTTCAAAATTTATTTTATTTTTAGCAATTTCGTAGATAAAACCATATGTCTAATCGGGATTATTATATTTTAAAAAAATTAAACTTGGTATGAAATCAACACATTTGTGTAATATTTAAGTTAGAATAAATTGTCAACTTCCTTTGGTTATTTAAATTATTTTAAAACTTATTAATTATTAATTGTATCAATTGCATTTATTACTTATTTATAAAATTGTTCTTAAATAATAAATTATTATCGATTTTCAAACTACTTCTAAAAAAGTTTGAATAGTAGTCAGGGCTTAATAGGATTAAAAGATTAAAATTCTGCCACTACTTCAGTTGAATATAATGACCAAGAAACGATTAAAGTGTAACAAAAAATTATATTTCTTAAAAAATAATAATAAAATAATTGTTTATTTAGGGTCGTAAAATTTGTACAAATGCAGTAGTTTCATTTTGATATAATACTATCATAATTGAAATTATTTAATTTCTAGTCTATATATATAAATAATTAGTACTAATTGCAGTTGTATGTTAATTTACATATTACATAATTGGCTTGATAAATCCAAAACGTTTTACTTAAAATTATTGTATGTTGAAAAGATCAAATATTTAATAATTTAATATAAAGTTAAATAAA
The DNA here is from genome assembly GCA_025895645.1 of Cardicola forsteri. Taxonomy (NCBI): domain Eukaryota; kingdom Metazoa; phylum Platyhelminthes; class Trematoda; order Strigeidida; family Aporocotylidae; genus Cardicola; species Cardicola forsteri. The sequence goes on along the minus strand of JAKXYG010001092.1, from coordinate 511,513 downwards.
ACCAAAATTTAATTGTAATAAATTACAATATATAACTGATATTTGCAGATTAATGTAATCAGGAATTAATAAAGTTGTGTTGACAATGTGCACATGGAATTTTTATTAGATTCAAAACCCTCAATTACTTTTTTAAATATCCATTCTTGTTGATCGTTACAAGATACAAAACGTTATTTAAAAATTAAACTAACCGTGCACACATTTTCAATATTTTTATTCAATTGACTTTCATTCAACAATTGGTACATTAATTTTGGAATAATTTTCTTATTACACTATATAAAAAATTAGTATATTTTATTTAAAACGAAGACAGTATTTAAAAATTCACAATATAAAGTAAATATATTAAAGTTACAAATTTAATACATCGCAATGCATAAATACACTTCTTTTTAGTTTTGTTTATGACAGGTTGTTGTTAATTGCATTTATTTTAAAACAATAATAAAGTAATTAAAATCAATTTTAAACTACCAGTATTTTAAATAAATATTATAAAATTAACATATAAGCGAAAACACCTTTTTATTCTTATGTTCATTTCAAATAAAATAATGTTTACTAAATTGATTTGCTAACCATTTGATATTCGTTAAAATTATTTTTAGTTTGATCGCACAAACTGTGAGCCATATTATTCAATACAGATACATTTCTTAAATTCTTTAAAGTTTCACGCAACATTAAGTGACAAAGGTTGGATTCTGTATAAATAAAATACATATATCATAATTATCAATTAGTTTATATATCTGGCACATATAACAAAACATTTAGAAAGGTCCGTTTTGTAGATTTATTATTAACAATTATTTTGGCTTTTGTTCGGTAATAGAAATAACTTTAGAAGTAGTATAATATAGTTAGTTGCCGCTGAACTTTATATATATATATATATATATATATATATATATATATATATATATATATATATATATATATATATGACCTCATCATTTAAAAAGTGATCGCGCCAGATAATCCTTAAATACTTCTAAGACAACGGTGATGAAAAACATTAACCATTTTATCATTCTTGTCTGTTTGCTTCCACGTTTCACTCCCATATATTTTAGTAGGAAAGATGATTAATGCATACAAACAAAGTTTTGTCTTCAAGCAAATGAAAGAACATAATTATATTGATTTAAGTCTATGGAAAACTGACATTGCCTTTCCAAGTCTGACTTTAACATCAATTTCGGTTTTTCCGTCTTTACCAATAATGCTTCCCAGATATGTAAAGGAATCAACAGCATCAATATTTTGTCCACTAATTTTGATGGGTAAATAATTGTCTGACTTAGTGCACAACACTTTTGTCTTTAAACAATTAATCCGTAAGCCAATACGAAAACTGATATCACTGAAACGTGGTGTCATATTTTGCATCATTTCTGGAGTTTTACTGAGTAGATTAATATTTTCTGTAAAATACAAATCTGTTATTCTGCCATAGATCTATTTAATACCATAAAACAAGTTATCTATGGATCGAGTCATAATAAAATCATTTACCAAAAAAAATGGTGACAGAATACATATTTGACGTATTCCCATGACAATTTCAAACATAGCAGTATGAACACTTTTTGTTCAAACACAACAACTTGAATTTTGGTATAGCGAACGCATAATATTCACATATTTCAACGGTATTTCGTAAAACTTAACAATTTTTTACAAAGATTCCCAATGAACACTGTCAAAAGCTTTCACAAAATTAATAAAATTGATTATAAGTAATTACTGAAATTCTTAACTTTGTTCAATAATGTTACGGAGGGTGAGTATTTGTTCAATATAACTTCTTCCTTTCCGAAAACCTGATTGTTGCTTTCAATAATGTTTATCTACCGCATTACTTAAACAATTTAAAATTAATTTTTAAAAAATCTTATCAGGAACAGATAATAAGGTTATTCCGCGCCAATTATTGCAATCGTTCAGGTTTCGTTTTAGGAAAGATTAATAATCACTCCTTGCCTCCAATTATATGGAACTTGTTCATTATACCATATAACATTAAATAAATGAGCAAACTCACTTGCTACAACATCGCCTCTATGTTTGAGCACCTCTGCAGTTACCTTATCAAGTCCTTCTACCTTATTGTTTTTTAACCTTTAAATTGCATAAATCACTTCAGTTACAGAAACGATATTAATACATATTTCCAAATTTTAAGTCACATTTATATAACTATTAATATCAAAATCTATGAGGGTATTTAATGGGCTGATTAAATACTTTTTTTAAATGCTCTATCCATTTAGATGATTAGTCATCATCTGCTAAAAGTAAACGACCATCTTTTCCTTTGATTGGAATATTGGTGTTCTTTTTAACTCCCGACAGTTGTTTCACAATATTATACAGAGTCATAGAATCATTTTTCCAGATAACAGGATTGTTACATTAATCTCTCTCTAAATTTGTTTTCTTTCTGAAATCAATCAGATTCTAGAAGACTGATGAAATCCATTGTTTTTTTGTAGAGCGACATTTTCTACTCAGCACATTTGCTCTACAGTCTGTAATTATTTTGTGAAACAGTTTCTATTAATCATCAGACTATTCTACCCTTTTCAGATTTTTAAATGTATTTTTTAAGGAATTGTAAAATTCTTTTGAAATATTTGGCTACTTAAGTTTCTCACACAAAAATAGAAGTAATTTTTTGTGGTTTATATTGTCTTTAATTTTAAACGAAATTTTTTATCAACAAGATTGTAATCAAAATCAACATATGCACCGCGATATGCAAGTACATCTTGCAAAAAAGATCGCCATTTTGTGCTAATACAAATGTAGTCAATCTCGTTTGTTGTTTTTCCGTTGGACAAAAACCCCGTTGCCTTGTATATATTTTGTGAGAAAAAATGTGTTGCCAACACTCATTCCACAATGACTATTTAGCGTCAACAACCTATAACCATTATCTTTTATGCTATCAGCATAGCCATTTGGTCCAACATTTGTTTAATTTCGCATTGAATTCACTGATCAAAATTTTGATGTTTCCTCTTGGCACATCATTCAACAAACTTTGTAATAAAATCATAAAATATATTGTTTGGTTCTTTTCAGTAGCCTCAGTAGGGGAATAGACTTGTACAATTGCTATTTTTGCAAATCTGTTATGAAATAATACGGTCGCTCACGGCTTTTTATCCAATCATAGTTTTAGAAGCAATTTTACTCAACACAATACCAACTCCATAAATATGATGTTCCTTATGTCCAGAATATAAAATTTCTGTATCTTTACTCTTGAAATGACCTTGGCCTTTCCGATACATTTCTATAATCCCCAAAATATCTAAGTTGTACTTTTTCATTTCTCGAAAGACTTGTTTTAACTGTCCAGTACGAAAAAGTTTGAGTACATTCCATGTCCCAACACTGGTTAAGGTTTTGGCATTGAAGATTTTGCAAATTGAATATTGAGCTTCCTTTCAGTTTTTACTCAACCCCGTTATCTGTGTAACTCTGTTATCCAAATATGTGCAATTACTTCTTTGCCGTTGTTTGCCGGTATGGTATCCTCTTTTTTTTCTGTAGCAGTATAGTTTTTTAACAAATGCCAGGTTGCTAATCTTGAGCTTAAACCCTCCAGCTTTATACAGACTTGGGACCGGCTACATTGGATCATTTCTGATCCAAACTAGGAGGAAATGTATATATATATATATATATACAATAGATTAATGTTTATAAAACATGTTAATCAATTTTTATAAAACCTGGATTGTCTAAATTGCATGAATATAATGTGTAATTATGTGTAAATTAATATCATTAACATATATTTAATATTTGTGTGATTACTTACGGATTGTGTTGTCCGTATTATGCTGTAAAAAGGATTTTAATGTATTTTAAATAAGTTTAAAAAATTATTTTACTTTTTGTTTATTTAAAATATAATAACTAATATAAGTAGTATATTCAATATATATATATATATATACAGTAATTTACTGATCAGATACATGATAAATTTTATTTATAAAAGTAAGAATTATTTGTAGTTTTAAATAAATTAAATAATATTTGATTAAAAACTATTAACATCAATATTACATGTTGTAAACAAATAAAACATTAAATATTTTGTTTCTATAACCATTTATAAAGCGTTTTAGGAAAAAATCACAAAAAAATCAACAAAATTTAAATAATTAAACTAATAATATTTCTGAGTTTAAGCCACATGACTTACTTTAATTACCTCTGTGCATGTTGTAGTTGCTAAAAAAATATAATTAGTAACATTCGGAATTACCAAGTAAAGCAATGATTATACATAAAAACACCGTGTTCATGTTTCTAAAAAGTGCCATTTTGGCATACAATGTTTTTTTAAATTGTGTCGGTTAGTAAATATTTGTATTTATTGATATGCTTATCAATTGCATATCAGTACCGCGTATTAACTAAGATTAAAGTTTGAACTGTACAAAGTTTATTTAATATATATCGTCCATTTTTTATAATATATTTTATCTTTCAATAAACTATGTAAATTTTATAAAGTTTTAATAGGTAGTATGATACTATATTCCTAGTATGAAGGTCACATTTTCACATAAGCCGGAAATATAGATGTAATTTAATATTTATTTTAGTTCGTATTATAATACTTAATTTGCCTATACATTGTGGTACAATATTGCTTTGCAAACTGTATAATTTATTTTATCGCCTTTGCTTTGACAACATAAAGTTTAAAACATTAATAGCAATACAAACTACTTAAAAATGTATAGGATTAATTACATTTATTCCAATTATTTATTTATTTGTTTGTTTAACTATTTAACAGAAAATAATTTTTATCAAGTTGATATTTAGTAAAAACGAACGGGGTAACTATTTAGTACTGGTGGTTGGAATAAAACGCATATTTGATTGGGCATTAATTAATAAAGATAATTTTATATTAAATTGTAAATTTATACATATTTATATATACTAATTTGTAAAAATACATATAATTAAAATAGATAAACAATTTTCAATTTACCGTATAGTTCACTTTGTTTAACATTATTTATTATTTCAAATTTGAATCCAATTTAAATTTAATTAAAACTTATTTATTTACGTTTTTACTAAAGCCCCCATTTTAAAATACGGTGAACAAATATTTATAAAATACACTACTTAAATTAATCATTTAATGCTAATTAAAAGATACACAATTTTATTTGGTATATACTCAAATAGTGTACACTACGTTCATAAGTGTATTAATTCTCACAAGTAACTTGACTTGTACTATAGTTAAGATCTTACAACAAACCTTGTGTACAAACTTTGTGGCATTGAGTTTCCATTATAATACTAAATAGAAATATTTTAAAGCATTGGGTTCCCTTTATAATTTCAAATAAAAGTATGAGAAGACGTAAACTGTGAAATGAATTCATTTTGTATTTTCTTGTTAGTCACAAACATATAACATTTTAGTATATATATACAGAAAGGGGTACATACAACATTTAAAATAGTACAACTCACAAACAGGCACACAATCATTACGACCATGCTAAGTTTAATGTAGTTACAAACTGTTTTTGTGAACACAAAGCAGGTTTCAATGTGTTAACAAATTTGACAATTTTTTAAACATATTCAAAGCTGGAGAGGTAATTAGCACTTTAAAACAATTTTTAAAATTGATCTGATGTTTGGTTTGTAGTAGATGACGTAATATAGAGGATGTGCATGAGTGTTCACTTCCGTCTAACCTATTACTGATCCAGTTTGAAATGTGTTTTTGAGCCCGGTTAGCTAAGTGATGCATTGTCCGACCAATATACTTGTTACCGCAACTGCCAGTGAACTTATAATTGCAATGTGAGGCGGAAAATGTTTCTTTAGCTGTTTTAATGTTGGGCAAAGGGAGACCTATAATAATAAACAGCATTCTTAGTTGGGTCGATGGAAAGGTCCTTTTTATGGTTGCTTTTAGCCGGATTTTGAGTAGGTTTATAATATCATCTCTTTTAAATGGTAACTTTAAGTAAGCCGGATTCTTTTCATCGCCGTTGGTACTCGGATTTTTATATGGCTCGTCGTGGCATTCGATGAATTTTGTTGGATATCCATTGTTGATTAACAGTTGTTTAATAATATATCTTTCTTCATCTATTGTGTCGTCAGAGCAGATTTTCTGTGCACGGTTGAACAATGTTTTGACAAGTGCACGTTTATGTTGAATTGGTTAAAAACTTGTATAATGCAAATATTGACCAGTCCAAGTAGGCTTATAGTAAACCTTACGTTGAAGCAATCCGTCACTTCTCCGTGAAATTGAGACGTCTAAAAAGTTGATTGTATTATTTTTTCAAGTTCATATTTTGTTCTTATGTTGGAATGAGTTTTATTCAAATTTTGCAGTAGTTCATCAAAGTCTTGTTCATGTCATCCACGTATCATTTGTATATGGCCATGTTTTCTATCAATGTTTTGATCTGATGTTTAATTTTTGATAGAAAGATATTTGCCAGTACGGGTCCTAATGGACTGCTCATGGCTACACCGTCTGTTTGAATATAAGATTTACCTTAAAAATTAAATCTAACATTTTAGGTACAAAGCAAAATTAATTCTTTTAAATATTCAACAGGAATTTTGGTGTTAATTTGATTTGACATTATGTAATCACCTAAGTATTCTACCGTTTCTTCTAGCGGTACATTTGTGAAGAGTGACTCAATGTCAATAGAGGCCTTTGTTTTGTTGTATGTGTTGGGTTTATCTATATGTTCAATAAACTCAAAGGTGTCCTTGAAATGATAGATACTCATTTGTTTCTCAACTGGATCGATAAGGTGCTTCAGCCATTTTGCTAGTTATTGATATGGTGAATTTACCATAGATAGAAATTTTAAAAAACGTAAACTGTGAAATGAATTTATTTCGTATAATCTTGTCAGTCACAAACATTATATATATATATAGCAAAAAACATTATAGTTGATAATTAAGCTAATACAATTCACTAATATGACTAGTATGTTTTTGTGCAGACAAACAAGGCTTCAATGTGTGAATATAAACAGATTCAAGGATTTCAAACATAATGGAAGCTTTAGAAGTAGTCAGCACGTAAAAAAACTTTTTAAATTGATTTGGTTTGCAGTAACTGACATAATATGGAAAACGTGCATGAGTTTTCACTTCCTTTTGACCTTAATTATCAACTGTAATCCCCCCTTTTAGTGTATATATACTAACATTTTATATGTTTGTGATTGAGAAGAATATACGAAATGAATTCACGTCACAGTTTGCATCACCTAATATTTTTTATTTGGTATTATATATAAACAGTTGTTTAAATACATAAAAATGTATACTGAACAATATTTAAATAATAAATTTTAAAACTAAATTATGTAGCCCAATAATTTGTTTCCATGTAAACGTCATTTATGCAGTGACAAAATACATTCGCACACATGATAAACTTATATAATTTACGCACTGAATAGAACAATAAACTGACAACCATAAAACTTTAAATAAAAATACTAATATTTTATTATTTAGTTTGTCCTTAAGCATGCATATTTAGGTGGAAATATATATAATAGCTGTGTATTAGTAAAAACCTATTTTCTTACAAAATCGATTACTACAATAAAGTAGTTCAATCTAAAATAAATTATTACTGTTAAAATAATTATTATTAATGTTATAATAATTATTACTTAAAGCTTATAATAAAAAAAACAATTTTTATTTAAAACAATGAAGAAATTAGACAACAAACAAATGTAAATAAATATTCATTTCCGCTGAACATGTATTTTACAAATTAAGTTACGTTTGAATTTTATAAATAATATGGCGCGGAAATCAATTGTATATATAATTGTTAGACAAAATAATATGGCATTAATATTTAGATTATAATTCACAATTATGGCAAATCATATTAAAGAACTAAATATACTTCAAACAGATCGTTAGCTACAGTTTATTGTGAATAATTTAATGCCATGTGTCCGGTTGATTACAGTTCATTTTAGAAAGGCAATACACAAATCAATTTTTTAAGCATGCAACATTATGTTTTTAAATTCAAAAAGTTAAATAAGTGTAAATAGGATTTAAATGCAGGAATTACATTATATTTCTTTTGGTTTAAATTTGAATTATTTAATTTAAATTTTATTAAAGTACTCATGAGTAGCGTGTGTATTCTAAAGTAATTTTATAATTGTTTTTCTTTAAGAGTATACAATAAAACGGGTAAAAAATCTAGATTTACGTGTAAAAAATGAACTAGATATTTTAATTTTTAATTATTATATTTAAATTTAAATTACAATTATAAAATATTTTTAACAACAGTTATTGATTGAAACCAATAATGCAAAGAATTTGATGTCTCAAAGCAATTACTATAAATTACATTTACGATAGATAGCAAATTTACAAAAGTTTGTTTCAACCATTAGTAGTTGAATAAATGTTGTTTTATTTTTAAACAAAATAGAGTATAATTTTAAATCTATGTAATTCCATCAATGTTTGCACTGTAAGTAATTACAAACAAAGATGAAACAGTTGTGCATTGCTCGTGGTTGGCTTAAACAAAGTGGATGTATTATTTATTAAATTTACCGATTTTAGAATTAATTTTAAAAATATGATACTACAGGGGCTAAAATAGGAGCTGTCAAAATTAGCATATTGAAATTGATTGACTTTCCTTACATCACTTAAGCGTAATATATTACTTTTAACTAATGGAAATTTAAAAACAATATTTTTAGTACAGATAAAATTTGATATGAAACATTTTACAAAATTTATTATGTTCAATATATTTATTATTTATTTAACAAATATTGATTAAAGTTTAATATAGCGTGACTATATTTTTTATAATTCTCTTCTACAAATGTTTGAATCTATAAACATTTTATTTGTAATTAATAAAAAAACAACAACTTTAAAAAAGCAATTCCTACTATAGGCATTTCAAGTAATTAAAGTATAACTTATGTGTCTTCTGTTTTCACTATTCTTACTACCAATAGTCACAACCTTAAAAAACATTCAGTTACATTGAAAATTTATTAACTTAGATTTTAATAATAACAAAAATAAAATAAAATAATAATTGTGTTCTTTTTCAGTATTTATTAAAAAACATTTTTATTTAATTTAATAAATTGTTGTACTAGATAATGATCTACAATAAAAAAAACCATTTTGTTTGTGGACGCTTAACGAAAACGAACGATAGTCTGCATTTAGTGTCAACGGCGTCATTCTATTCCATACCCAGTCATCTTTGAGTTTAGTACTGTACCACTAGACTCTCCGGTTTCAGTTGTTGGATGTGCATTATATATTTTACTACCGGTCTTTACCATTTTGTTACAAAAATGTTCTCAGTTAAAGATGCAAGCAATAAACTATTATAATTGTATACTATTTTTAGTCTTGTTGCCAAAAATTTATCTTTAACATCAACATCAAGTAGCGTACAAATTATGTATCGTAAAGATTGTAGACATTATACAAACGTTTACATTCCTAAAAAATTGATTTTTGTTAAAATAAAACAGAACAAGTGTAACTGAACCTTTTGATATAGTCGTAACACACTATAATCATAAATATCTGTAACAAAAAGAAATAACAAATTGCAAATATTTTATTTTTTCATTGTTTTGTAAAAATCAATTTTCGTCAATTCAACCAACTATTTTATTAAATATTCCTCTAAAATTAAAATAAAGATTTATTACATTAACAATTATAAAATAATTAATTAATAATTTTTATATTATTTTTAAAAATATTTGCTACTAATATAAATGTTATGTTAGGATGTCTTTTTTTAACTCTATCTGAGCTGGTCTAAATTCGAGTTGAGAAAGTAGAAGAGGTTGACCGCAAAATTAGTAATTTTGCCTTTATAAAAGTAAGATATTGCAAGAAGTAGCGTATAAACACCATTCAATTAAACTATAGCAACAAAGTGATAGCGAAGTATGTTAAAATTCGAATAAAATTTCAATCGTCAAAATGTACGATCGTGAAAGCCAAAACTTGTATGTATGAATATGTGGAATAATTGTGTTGTCCTATGCTTTTTGAAACGGAAGAGTTTGGAAATAAACAATTATCTTTTTTTCAATAAATTTTAATTAATAGCTTTGAACAAACACTTGACATTTTATTTTACAATATAGAAGTAGATACCTACAATTGTATTTTAAATCCATAAATGTATCAGTTCCGAATGCAAGCAGAATACAATTTATTTTGTTTTCTGTTTATTTTTGTTAATCGATATTCATTTTTGCGAAACTCAAATGAACTAAACATTAAAACGTGTAGAATTAATGTTACCGGTACACATACATTGAAAGTGCAAAACATCTAGTTGTTTTAAGGAAATTGGATTTCGTCAGTTAAAGTAAACATTTCACACATTGAAGAGAAATACTTTAGCTTGTTTCTGTATTAATTTTCCATAAATATTGCAATATGTTTTATACTTTCGATTCAAAAAGAATTCATTATTTTGATTTAACTCAAAATTGGATGTCGTTTTAAACATTTAAAAATAAAAATAAAAATAAACAATTTCTATTTTAATATCAAATTTATATAATTAAAAATAAAAACACATACTTTTAACAGAGATCCAATATCTAAAAGACATACAGCAAATTAGATTAACATATATCTTATTACATTTTAACAAAAAATATCATTTGTTAGTGAATTTCAGTTCAACATTTTCATCACTAGTGTTCAATTTTTATCTTTAATTCAAAATTGTTTTTGTGTTTATTGTCTGTAGTTTTAATAATTCTAAAGAATTGTAAAACTATTCATTTTGAAATTGGTTAACTTTTTCAATTGTAGAAAAACATTATTAAGCAAGTAAATGTTTTTAAAGTTTCCTCTATGTTATTTCACATTCTTGTTTCTTATTGTATTTTATTTTATTCGATGTTTTCTCTACCCTAAAACATATTAGAAAATAATGACATATTTTCTAAACAATTAAAGTTATTTGTGGCTATGATATTAGACTTAGAGGTTAACAGTCATACATTTAATTCTACTGCTATGATTGAATGTTGGTTTTTATTTATTTTTTGCTACAGTTTTACATAGTGAATTTACAAACAAATTACTACTTCATAAATTTCAATTTTTTTTAATTATACCTTTTATAAATAGAGTTAGTATTTGTGCGTTTGAACCATCCTTATTTATTTGAAATAGTGTAAAGTCAATTTAAAATGTGTTTTATTTCAATGTTTAATGTCGTAATTTGTTACAGAACAGCACAATACAACTTGTTATTTTTAGCGAAATCGAATGCCAATTTGCATTTACATCCTTTCGGTAATTTCTACTATTTTACATAAAGGAAACTGTAAAAAATAATCATTATACATTAAAGAAATAATTACTATTACATTACCTTGCATATTTTCGTAGAATCGGTATTTTTAAAACTATTTATAAATTGATCAATCATTTCTTCGAGTAATGTTGTGCACTAAAATATATACATAAACTTTATTATATATAACATCTGTATATAACTAGGTTATATATATATATATATATATATATCGTTTTACAAAAAATTCAGCTTTTTAAAAATTATCAATTTAATGAACGTACGGAAACTTCAAATACGCCTACAAATTGACATATTTCATAGATTCCATTGTGCAAAATATTCAAAACGCTTGGAATTGTAAGAAATATTTTTCCATAACTTATAACATACATGCATGTTGTACAAGCTGGATTAACAAATATGCAACAATCTTAAACATATTTACATACAATTTAAAAATTTTTAAATGTTTAAATATACTTTATCAATTTACATAATTACTTGAACGTTTATTCTTAACATAACTTTTTTTATATTTATTACTTTAAATGCTTTACGAGAAACATCTTTCAGCAGTGGACATTTTAGCAAAGCCGAACGTGGGGCCGTATTTTAGTGCCGGCCGTGGGATTCGAACCCCGATGGCCACCAAGATACAAATTTGGCAGATGTATCGATAAACCACCCCGATAAATAAGGGAATAATCGTAGAGATCCGCACTAGCAAAAACCATACGTTCAAGCAAGCCCAAATAGGAATCGTCGCAAGCCTCAACGCGCCGATGTGCACTAGTGAGTCTCCATCTGGGGTCAGAGTAAGTAACTTGAAGTAAATAGATTTATTTTGTTTTATCAAATTTGCGATTTAATGAATCTACAAAATTGGATCTAAGCATTATAGTTTACATTATTACATTAAAATAAATAAAACATTTAATATAGAAAGTCTTAAAATACCCAATATCAAACCATATGTGCTAATATTGTAAATTAACACAGCTAAAACCAACAAAAAACAATACAAAAGTGTGCCTTTATGAAAGATTGAAACGTTTACCTGTTTTCCATATTTTTCTACAAACAATTAAACTTGAATGAAATTTAAAAAAGAAAATGCCATAATCATGTACAATAAAACTTTAAAAATTCACCCATATTCGGTTTATTAACTGTATCAAATAGTATCCTTACATTGTTTACTATGCAAAAACATTCACTGTAAATTATTAAACTTCTGATTTCAAACCTTTTGAAACCGTTTAATTTGTTGCTAACATGTACAACTTTCTCTAAATAACTTTGTACGATGTACACGTACATATTCGTTTTTCATATTTTAATTGTTTTTTTTTACTCAAAACTAAAATACATCACTTAGTACTCAATGTTTGTTTTGTTTTATTCAAAATTTAAAATAAACTGCATGGAATTAAATAACTTGAATTATTATTGTCACCGGAAGCGTAAGTAGTATTAAAAGAAAAATTATTAGATTTATATTAGAAAAATATCTAATTTTGATACTAAACAAGTAAAATATGCTTTTTCCTTATTTCGATACAGTCATTTTTTAATTAAGTACTAAATACATCATATTATTTGTTAATTTTTGTTTCTATAATCGGATGAAATTATAATTTTTCTAAGTCACTTTATACTATAGTAATATTAGTGGTTAATATGCATTTGCAATTTTATTAAATATCAAATATTTTTGTCATAATAAATTATATATCATAATAAAAAACAATAAAAAATAATGAATATTATACTAAAATATGTTAATTAAAAATTAACAACATATTTTAACAATCACAATATTATTTCAACATACTTATATTGTATTGAATATTGTTTGTACTTAAATTCTGTGTAAAAAGAATAAAACAATTTAATGTGTAACCCAACTATTAAATAAATAGAATCTTTATTTTAATTGCATTAATTTTCTTTTTTGTAATTTTTACTATGTTAAATGTTTCACTGGAAACACAATTTATCAGTAGACATCTTAGCAAAATCAAACGTGGCCACACATTTACTGCTGGTGGTAAGAGTCGAAACCATGCCTACTTAGGTTACAGTCGAGTGCTGTACTGCTATATATATATATATATATATTAATGAACCTATGCAGTATGATAAGACCTGTATGTAAAATCCCTAGTAAAAGAGATTATTTATCTACTTGTTACCAGCAGTAACGCACAAAAATTAAAAACACCAGGCAGTTTGCATACCACCCGTTGTTTATTGGTTAAGGTTGTAATCTGACACCAGGCGGAATATGAATTTAAGTTTATTTGAGACTTATTATGTATACGCTGTTCATAATTACAAAAACACAAATGGCTTATACAAAGTTAATTTACTACTATGTAAGTCGAATAATTGTAATATATTACCTCTGAAAATTACACCTAATAATAAACTTATTTTATTTTTAGCAGTACTGTAGATAAGAGCGTATATCTAATCGGGGTTATTATATTTCGAAAATTTAAACTTGGTATGAAACCAACACAATTATGTAATATGTAAGTTAGAATAAATTATCAACTTTCTTTGGTTATTTAAATTATTTTAAAAATTATTAACTATTAATCTCTATTAATTTCATTCATTACTAACTAATAAAATTAATCTTAAATGATAAATTATTGTCAACTACTTAAACTACTTTTTATGATGTTTAAGTAGTATTTAAAAAATAAGTACAAATACAGTAGTTTCATTTTGATATAATATTATCATAATTGAAATTATTTAATTTTTAGTTAGTACTAATTGCAGTTGTGTTAATTTATATATTAGATAATTGGTTTAATAAATCTAAAACGTTTTACTTAAAATTATTGTATGTTGAAAAAATCAAATATTTAATAATTTTATATAAAGTTAAATAAAACCAAAATTTAATTGTAATAAATTACAATACATAACTGATATTTGCAGATCAATTTAATCAGAAATTAAAGGTTGTGTTGACAATGTGCACATAAAATTTTCATTGAATTCAAAACCCTCAATTACTTTTTCGAATATCCATTCTTGTTGATCGTTACAAGATACATAACGTTATTTAAAAATTAAACTAACCGTGCACACATTTTCAATATTTTTATTCAATTGACTTTCATTCAACAATTGGTACATTAATTTTGGAATAATTTTCTTATTACACTATATAAAAAATTAGTATATTTTATTTAAAACGAAGACAGTATTTAAAAATTCACAATATAAAGTGAATATATTAAAGTTACAAGTTTAATACATCGCAATGCATAAATACACTTCTTTTTAGTTTCTTTTATGACAGGTTGTTGTTAATTGCATTTATTTTAAAACAATAATAAAGTAATTAAAATCAATTTAAACTACCAGTATTTTAAATAAATATTATAAAATTAACATATAAGCGAAAACACCTTTTTATTCTTATGTTCATTTCAAATAAAATAATGTTTACTAAATTAATTTGCTAACCATTTGATATTCGTTAAAATTATTTTTAGTTTGATCGCACAAACTGTGAGCCATATTATTCAATACAGATACATTTCTTAAATTCTTTAAAGTTTCACGCAACATTAAGTGACAAAGGTTGGATTCTGTATAAATAAAATACATATATCATAATTATCAATTAGTTTATATATCTGGCACATATAACAAAACATTTAGAAAGGTCCGTTTTGTAGATTTATTATTAACAATTATTTTGGCTTTTGTTCGGTAATAGAAATAACTTTAGAAGTAGTATAATATAGTTAGTGCCGCTGAACTTTAGCTTGTGTAAACATTGATTAATAAGTGAGCCCTTTATTGACTTTTCTGAAATGTCTATTGACTATAAATGTTATTTGCTACGGTGGTTTAGCGGTATAAAGCTGGACTCAAACCCAGGTGGACATAAGTTCAAATTCCACCGACGGCACTAAAGGCGGACCCATATTTGTCTCCGCTAAAATTTCTACTGCTTAAATATATTTTCCGTAAAACATTAAAAATTTCTTAAATAATAATAATAATAATAATAATAATAATAATAATAATAATCGCGTATTACTAATTCATTAGTAATTAACTGATCCGAAATCATAATACTCTTAATTGTCGAGGAAAATAACAAACTTATAAATATTTTTTCAAAAAATATTTAAAAAATTAATTAAGTAACACAATTATATAATTTTTTTACAGAAATATTAAAATATACATCAAAAAATATTTTACAGTTGTTTTAACTGTTACCACAGGGATGTGCTGTGTGCCAATTTAGATTTTCACAATAAGCGGTTACAAGTGCACTTGACGGAAGAAAAACGGACTATAGACTAAAGTTAACAGCCTGCCATTTTTAAAATTAACGAACAACAATAAAATGTCATTGCAAGAAGTAGCAGCAAAGATGTGTAAAAGCATTTGTTTTAACAGATTCAAGCAAAGATAAACTCAACATTTATAATAAACATTTATAATAAACCATTAAAATGCAATCGAATAGAACCATTTTACTGCCTCTCATTTTTTTAGAAAGTGAAAATGCTAAACTTTAGTTTTGCTATTGTATCGGGTTTAAGCTAAATGGTAGGTATACCATATAGAGGGTACATTGACAAAATATCGTTTTAAGATTGACCGATATAAGGGTTAGTTAGAACATAAATACAAAAATAGCTAAATAAAATTGAGGTACTTATAATAAAATAGATAAAACGCTGTGTTCTACAATTAAGTACGTTAACCACAATATACACTTTGTGTACATGAAATAAGTAGAAAACGTTTATTGTTTGTTAAATAAAGCCATTTACAGATATTTAACTTTTTAAGTTATTACTTACTGATTGTATTGTTTGTGTTATGCTGTAAAAAATGTATAAAAATACATTTTAAGTAGGAAAAAAATATGTTATATATATATATATATATATACAGTATTTTACTAATCAGTAAGTTGACCATTTTTGTTTAAAAAATAATAAACCCCATTGTTAAATATAACCAAACCGTACTATATAGGCTATTAAACCTGGCAGTATGCAAGGACCTATATGGTAAATTCCTAGTGAAAGGGTTCTCTCACATGCTAAACCGGTAGTAACGTAGCAGCATTTGAGGACACTGAGCAATTAGAATTAATCAGATTCACTATAAATAATAAATTTACAGATCGAAGGTCATCCACCCGTAGCTCAGTGGTTTAAGGCGCTGGCCTGACACCAGATAGGGCGTGGG
Source organism: Cardicola forsteri (assembly GCA_025895645.1). Lineage (NCBI taxonomy): Eukaryota > Metazoa > Platyhelminthes > Trematoda > Strigeidida > Aporocotylidae > Cardicola > Cardicola forsteri. The sequence goes on along the minus strand of JAKXYG010001092.1, from coordinate 494,862 downwards.
TTCAAGTTCATGTGTGTGTAAAACTTGAAAGGTATGCGCTGCTGATGATTCCAAATAAGGATGAAACAGCTGTACAGTGCTCCTGGTTGACTGGAAAACCTAGTAAATTTATTATTTCAAGTGATTCTACAATACTAATATAACATTTCTAAAAACATAATCCCTTAAAACCCCATTGTTAAAAAAATAATTAACATTTTTAGTTGTAAGTAACATTGCTCTATGCAGTTCTTGTTAAAATCCTTGTTTATAAAATAACGGCACAGTATGAGACAAGTAACTCATATATTTTTATATTATTATTACAAAACCCTCTTGCTTTAAAAATAAGCATAAGGCAATAGGAGAACAACTACAACAGAAACAACAACAGCAGCAACAACAATGTCTCGTAATTCAAAAAGAATATGAGCAAGCAACTTTACTGTTACAAAAATATGTCTGGCAGGCAAACATTTGTACAAAACAATTATTTACAAAAATGCAAGACAGAGTATATAAAACCTCCTAAATTGTCTCTTCCCATTTCTTCTGTACAAACAAAATAACAATATAAAGATGCTTTTATAACAATAAATTGTGTTAATTTACGGAATTTTTTATTTAATAAATAAATTACGTTATTTATATAAGAACGATTGTTATACTTTTTTAGTAACAAGATAGTAAACCTTTAATATTTTATTGTAAAACTGTGTAAATACAATTAATTGTTTCTCTTTATAATGATAAATTACCCAATTATATAGATTTATAAAATAAAATGATTATGTTTCTATATCTATTGATAAAATAATTTCATTAATAAATGTAACATGTTGTAGCTAATAAAACACTAAATATACTGATTGCATAATGATTTATAAATTTGTTTAAAGAAAAAATTACAAAAATAATAAACTACCAAAATGTAAATAATTAGACGAGTAACATTTCTGACTTACTATAATTACCTCTGTGTATATTGTACTTGCTAAAAATATAATTAGTAACATTTTCAATCTGAAATTACCAAGTAAAGCAATGATTGTACATAAAGACGCTGTATTCATATTTCTAAATAATGTCATTTTGGTATACAATGTTTCTTAAATTGTGTTGGTTAGTAAGTATTCGTATTTATTTGAAAAAAATAATTGAGATGCTTATCAATTGTATATCAGTGCCGCGTATTGACTAAAATTAAAGTTTGAACTGTACAAAGTTTAAACTGAAATAGATTATATAATATATATATATAGTTTATTTTTTATAGTTATGTATTTTTTATAATATATTTTATCTTTTAAAAAACTATGTAAATTTTATAAAGTTTTAATAGGTAGTATTATACCATGTTCCTAGTATAAAGGTTGCTTTATTTTATATAACAAATACATGTTTGCAAGTCAACAAAATATCAAGTCGAAAATATATTACTAATTGTTATGTATATCATAAATAAACAACAATTTTTATAAGTCTCAAAATATTGTTCGATATTAATTTCAACCTGTTTCATTAATAGATATTTAATTTCATGTGTTAAAACAAACCCTAACCATTTGTTTCTATTACATATAAATGGAATTTATACCATAACAAACATTCATTCTTGGCACGTGAATCACGTGCATATATATATATATATATATATATATATATATATATATATATATATATATATATATATATATATATATATATCTACTAAAATACATGAGTATATAAATTAAAGGTAATAAACTTAATAATGTCAGTAATTTAAGTGATATTCATGCTTTGTGTAGGAATCTATCAACGTTCCAATATAGACCTTCAAAATACAATTTTTACATGATTAATTTTCCATGCTGTTCACCTCATGTTTTAAAATACTAAAAACTTTTTTCTAATTCCTTTAAGGTTTGGACTGTATAGAAAAAAGTTGAATAAATAAAAGCCTTTTGCTTTTCAAAGGTCTCGTGATCTAAATAAGTAAAACGTATAGTAAATTGTAAGTTATATTAAAATACACATTACCACTTCTAAAGTATGCACAGGAGCATTGTCTTGGATGATTGTTAAGTGTACTGAACAGCTCGCTATTAAGCAGTTTGTTTGAATATTTGTACAAATTTTATAGCGTTTAAGTTTCCACTCGTAAGCATCCAATTTGGAGACTGATTGCACTTAAGTGTAAAATATCCTTTTACACATAAAGAATGTGCAACTTTTATTGCAGTATAAGTGTGAATGAGTGAGAAATTTGTACTATAAATAACTTTAGAACGTTTGGTCCATGGCTCATAGACTATTGCATACCCATTTGTGCAGTATTTTGATCTCCAAAATGACGATGGATAATGTTTGTACTTTTGGGCAAACTCCACTTGTTGTAAACTATGGGCACGACTGAGCAGAGGTATCCTAACGGCTGGTTTATAAACAAAACCTTCAGATGTCATCATCCTTCCTACAATTGAATATAAAAAATCTTCTAAGTATTGATTTTTTTGTTCCCTTTACAGTGTTCGGTGTTAAGCCTAATTATAAACTGGTCATCCTGTTTGCTTGTTGAACGTTTTCTGGGGCTTGTTCTATTGCTCAAAATGTTGTATACATCTGCATGCATTCGGCAGTTATTGTAACTTTTGTTCCCTTTTTATAAAAACTTTGAACTAATTCATAATCATGGGAAGACTAATAACGACAAAGTAAATATTAAGGTATTAACGGAAAATAAAAATCGACTTTGTGCTTAAATTATAAAAAATAATTTTATAATTTTTTGAAAAAACGTGTTTTAAAATTGTTTGTAATAAAATATTTTTAATATAAATTAATTATTAACTTTTTAAAAATACAATGTAAATTTGTATGTATATTTGTGAGCTGTTAATTTATTGTAAAAGTTACTAATTTTTAAAATTAAAATTGTATAAAATTAATGCATTCTACATTGGAAAAAATATGAGAGAATTTGAAGCGTTCATGTCATGGTTTTAAAATAGCGTTCTTACTGTAATTAGTCATAAACTTTAAAAACATTTAATTACGTCAACAATTTATTATATTAAAGTTTAATAATTTTACACAAATTTTTAAATGAAAAAATAACAATTTTTTTATATTAATATTTCATCTTGACACATTTTAAAATATAATTGAATGTTTAAAAAATGGATAATAAATAACAATAGTAATATTAAAATATAATTGTGTTTTCTTTTGATACTTTTAGAAAGAACAATTTTGTTTATTTCAATAAATTCTTGTACTAAATGATAATCTACAATAAAAAAAAACATTTCATATTAAATTAATAAATATGTTTATGTTAGATAAAAAGCGCAATTATTGAAAAAATATGATAAATAAAATTTATGAAAATATACAATGCTATTTGAAACAATTATTTAGTGCAAATTTATATTAACATTAATTTCTGTAATTTCTGTAATTTCTTGTTTTATAAAATAGTAAAAACATTTAAAAATATTGTAATTATTAAATTTAAGAAAAATATCAATATTTTTTAAAACTTTGATGTAAATGAAACACGCAATTTTTATTCAAAATAAAAATGTTCAATACAAATTTTAATTCAATTACTGGAAGTGCAAAAAGAATCATGCATTTCTATTTTTGTAATAGTTCTATATAACGCGTGTTTTTGTCTACATTTGTCAATTAAGTTTAAGTCCCGGTTTACTTAACAGACCAAACTATAAAATGTGGTAAAACTGTTTTTGCTAATAATAGAAGGTTAAAGATTCACACATTTTCGGAAAGAGTAATACGTCTCATTCAGTATTAATTTTTATACCTTATTTTAATAAAATATGTTTTTAAAAGTATGTTGAATTGTTAATTTTGCATTCTTTTATTTTATAAATGAAGCCAAATAATTTTTAAATCTGACTGAGAAAAGAAAATAAAGCTAAAGTGCAAAGTCAGCCTCCTTATTTGTATAAAAATTACATAATACTACTCAAACAACAATAAATAAATCGTATTTTGCAAATTGATAACAAATTTTGTTTCATTTTTATTTTATCTATTTTTACTATTTTTACAAAAAACGCATTTTACAGCAGAGGACATTTTAGCTAAGCCAAACGTGGGCCTGCATTTAGTGCCGGTGGTGGAATTCGAACTCATGCCCACCCGGATGCACGTCGAGCGCTGTATCGCTAGACTACTGAGGCACAAGAAGGAAACGAATCAATTGTCAGAAAACAAAAGTGTTCAGCACAAATCAAAGTGAGATTAAAATGTAATTACCTTGTTTTCTCCACACTTTAAAACAAAACGCTTTTTAATAATAATAAATAATGCTTATTAATTTTAATTTTTCCATATTTTACAGCACGTATAATTTTTTGTTTTGTTTTTCCAAATTAAAATATAAATCAAAATGAACTACCTAATTGAAAACATTATTTAATTCATATGTAGGTTTTGGCTGTTAAAATGAAAAACATTATTTATTTTAAATTATTATATAAATTTATTTTTAGAGCAATAGTTAAAGTTTAAAAGTAACTATTTAACTTTTGAAAAAAAATTTCTACAACTGAATAAAACCAGACCATAAATGATTTATAAAATATGTTGAATATAAAATATATTTTTAGAATTGTTATATTATAATTGTCAAATTCAAAAGAATAATAAATTTACTAGGTTTTTAAGTCAACCAGGAGCAGTAAACAGGTGTTTCATCTTTATTTAGAATCATCAGCAACGCATACATTTGAAGTTTTACACACACATGAAGTTGAACCCATTTTCTATCTGGTGTCAGGCTAGTGCCTTAAATCAAATAAGGATGAAACAGCTGTACAGTGCTCCTGGTTGACTTAAAAACCTAGTAAATTTATTATTCAAACGAATTTGACAATTCTAATATAGCAATTCTAAAAACAAATAATGCCCTAAAAAACTCATTGATAAATAAAATATATTGTCTGCTTTGTTTTAATACAATGCAAACAGTTATTAGTTTTAAACACAAATAAACTAATTTTTTGTATGTTAAGTGTACTCCTAGTAAAGTACTAATTACTATTATTATTTATTATTACTTTTTCACTATTTTAAATGTTCTACGGCAAACCATTTTTAGCAGTGGACATTTAGTGCCGGTGGTAAATATATGATGGCCGTGGAACTTGCAGTAGATTTACGAAGAGTGAAAATAAAAACGGAGACAGTACTGCACCTTGTGAAACTCCATTATTATTTTCTGTTAACTCTGATTTATTACAACCAATTTGTGTACACTGATTTTTTTGAGAAATAATTTTGTAGCCACTTTAAGATGCGATCGGCTGTTTCAAATAGTTCAAAACGTTTAATTAATTTTTCTCTTGATATACTATTAAAAACAGATTTATAATCAAGAAGCATGCCGTATATTGAACATCTTCATTAGTCAAGGGATTTAATAATCTAATGAACAAGACTGGCTACGCAATCTAGAGTAGAATAATTATTTTTATAAGCAAATTGATAATGATTATTACTAATGTTCAATATAGGTTTAAGGTCGTTAAGTATTATTTTCTCAGTTAATGTAATTTGTTTAATTTTATAATTTAAACCATTTATGAGGAACTTTTCCAATATGTGTATATTTTACCAAAGTTAAATAAGGATCCATGTTTATTTATTTATTCTTACGTTTATTTTATTTTTACCACTTGAAATATTTTACAGAGAACATCTTTCAGCAGTAGACATTTTATCGAAACCGAACGTAGGTCAGCATTTAGTACCGGTGGTGGGACTCGAACCTATACCCACCCATATTCGAGTTTAGCGCTGGACCGCCCCGGAATAAATAAAAATCAATCAAACAATAAAAAATATGTTTTATTTACATATTTATTTATTTTTACTATTTTAAATGTTTTACGGAAAACAACTTTCGACAGTAGATATTTTAATGAAACCAAATGTGGGCCCGCATTTGGTGCCGGTGGTGGGGATTGAATATATGCCCATCTAGGTTTATTATTGTTATTTAGCTGAACCACATTATTTTACTATTTATTTATCTTTTAAGTTGTAATTTTTAAATTATACCAATAATATTTTAATTAAATTACTTTTAATACATTTTCTTTTAAATTAAAAATACACATACCGGGATAGTTTAGCGGTACAGCGCTCAATTTGGACCTCGGTGGGCATGGGTTCGAATCCCATCACCGGCACTAAACTGAGGCCCACGTTCGGGTTTGCTAAGATGTTCACTGCTAAAAAGTGTTTCTTGTAAAACATTCAAAATAACAAACATTTAAAAAAAATCTAATACCAATAATTTACACAACAGATTGATAAAAATAAAAAGCTTACCACTTAAGACAATATATATTTCTTCAGGTTTAATGAAAAAAAAATTGGAATAACTAAAACTTTGAATTAAAGAAATGTTTAATAAAATTAAATTAATTATCCATATTGCATTCATTTTGGATCTTACATTATCCAGTTAACATTATTTAAAACAATTTTCTAATTATATTGTACATTATAAAATTAGAATAGAACAATTGGTTGTCATACAGTTGCACAACACGTAATTAATGCATATTCATTTGCCAACATGTTCACCAAAATACTTTCATTATCTGCTAAACTTATGTTTATACAACATAATAATGTTTGTATTGGTAAATTTGAACACAAATACTATCGCATATTTTGCAATTATTTTAAACCGTAAATTAGAACAATAATTTTTAACTATTTTAATAAACAAATTGAAACAATGAATATGGTATTAGTTATTTAGCCTATACGTCATTTGTAAAATGTTGTAAAACGTTAAATTTCTATTTCCAAGGTAGTCCAGTGGTACGGCGTTTGACTTGGACCTGAGTAGAGATGAGTTCGAATACTACCACCGGCACTATATACAGGTCCACGTTCGGCTTCGCTAACATGTCCACTGTTGAAAGATGCATTTCCCATAAAATATTCAAAGTAGTATATATGTAGTATACATTTATAAAAGATTTTTATAATATAATTTTTTAACCTATTTTTGTAGTTTGTTTAACACACATGTGTAATTATGTATAGAATCAGATATTGAGTACATTGTTTTCTATTATTTTTTAATCCGTTTTTATAATAAAAACAAAAAATAAATTTTAAATAGGGTAATTATAGTAAAGTCCTAGTGAAATGGTTCCTTTACTAAATCGGCTGTAACGTAGCAACATTTGAGGACACTGGGCAATTAGAATTGATCCATCACCGACACTAAATGCGGGCCCCAATCGGCTTAGCTAAAATGTCCACTGCTGAAAGTTGGGTTTCCCGTAAATATTCAAAGCAGTAAAAATGATTAAAATGAAAATACTTGCTTTAAAATACTTCAAAACTCTATAATGATCATTATCAGCATATAAAAAATGGTTTGTAATAAAATCTACACTACAAATAATTTTAGAATAAACTGTTTAATACGTACACTTTAATATTATAAAAACCAAAATATTTCAGCCAAACAAAATTAACTGCACAAATAAATTATCAGTCTGTTTCATAATACAAAATATTTGTTCAATAAAAAATATATGTTATTTAACAATATAAAAACGTTTCACAAGCGTTGTTCGACACAATTGCAGTCAACATTTTGGAATATTTTTGTGTCAAAATTTAAGCATTATTTCTGAACTGCAAATATTTTAAAGCACGAACTCCGTAGTGTTGAGCCAAATCTCGGACGTATTCCAACTTCAATTTATTAACACATGACCTAAAATTGTTATTAGTTAGAAGATAGATTTATTTTTTATGTCATTATCTATAAAAATACCATATTAATTATGTCTTAACAAAAATACATAAATAATAACTCTCATAAAAATAGTTATAAAAAACGTATTGAAAATTGAGAATGACGAAAGCAGTGAACTAGCGGTGGGGGGTAACCTCACATTAAATAAACAGTAAAAAATTAACGTTTTAACGTAAAATAAACTACAAAATAACTCAAAAACTTAATAATGTGTACTCATTATTTTGTGTTTTTTTAATTTAAATGTTTTACGGAAAACGTATTCTTCAGCAGTGGATATTTTAGCAAAGCCGCATTTAGTACCGGTTGTGGGATTTCAACCCCGATGCATACCAGGTTCAAGTCGAGAGCTGTATTGCTAGGCTACCGCAACACTAAATATTTATTTATTTGATTGTAAAAAAACGCATTTTTATGCAAGCAGGCATTTAGCAAATTAAAATGAGGGCTAACATTGAATGTCGGTGTTGAGACCCAGTTTCAAGTCTGATGCCCTACCACCCTAGTCAACTAGGTACAATTTAAAATAATTTTTCCAAACAAATCGACTAATTATGTAATAACAATATTATATTATTAAATTGTTATTTTTTTCAGCTACGCAAACATATCTATTTATTGAAACATGTGTGTTCAATAAGATTTGAAAATAAACTCTAAGAACAAAATAAATAGCCTACCTGTATTACGGCATTCATACGATACCGAAATACATCTATACTTGGCGAGTGAGGCACATGTATAATGTAAGCATTGGATAAAACAACAAATCGAAAACCCTTGGCATCGAGAAGCATTGCAAAGGCAGCTTTGTTCCATCCAAATCCAGTAAATCTTTCGTCAAATTGTGCAGCAGATTTGGTAACAACGACGTATGGTTCATAGTCTGCTGACCATTGGACCTTGAATTAAAAAATTGCGTCAATATTCTTGTTCAACGTTTGGTTATAAACAAGTTTAAGTTCAAGGTATTTTTTGTAGCAATAAGTAATACATATTAATACAAGTATATATATATATATATATATATATATATATATATATTATTTTGTTTTATAGTAATGTATATTATGCAATAAATCTAAATTCTGCTTTTAAGTTATGTTGTTATTAGAAACGCTTAACTATTTAAAGTACGTTATTCACAGTAACATTTTTAAACGTTGAATTGTTTTTACAATTAACACTTTTATTATAAATAATTCTTAAAATGTTACAATCTAGATTTGATACAACAAAATGTTAATGTGAAAAACACAGACAATTTTAAACAAATATTTATTTCAACATTTACTAACCGTTTTTTGTTTTATGTTACAATTTAATGAAAATTACCAAAAACTCCAACTGACTACGATGCAACTGTGATACAAATATTCTAACGTTAGTTATATATTTTTACGTTAATTGAGTATACGTAAATGGATACTGATTAGAACTGTAGTGTAGTGTCAATACATACATTAAAAGTGGACTACTTGAAATTCTAATGTCAACACTCTTTCCATATTGACAATTAAGTAGTATCTAAAAGCTACAGAACCCAATATACTGCACTGCGAGTGTAATACAAATGAGTTAAAGTATTATCTTAAGTTTAAATTAATAATTACTATAAATGTTAGTTGATAAATAATTGAATATACTTCATAATTATTGTTAGCTACGGCCCATCGTGAATAATTTGTTGCCATGTGTCCGGCTGACCACAGTTTATTTCGGAAAGGCAATACAAAAGTTTGATTCCAAGCATTAAGAAGCATCTTTTTAGATTCAGGAAATTTAAATTGATTTGAATATGATTCGAATGCAGGAATAACAAGGCATTTCTTTTCATTCAATTTTGAATTCTAAAATTAAAAAATAATTTAATCTACTTATCAGTAGTATGTATCCTAATTTAATTTTTAAAACTCTATTACAAAGTTAATGTATCTGAAAGGTCATGTCATTTAAATGCTAAACATATATAAATAATTAATAATTGAAAATACTACTGTAATATAATTCTATTAAACAAAATTTATGTACTGTAAAAAAATCACATTTAATAAAAAAGTTATATATATAAATATATATAAAATTTTACTACTTTTAACAGTGTGCATTTTAGCGAAATTAAATGTAGACCTGTATTTAATGCAGACGGTTGGATTTAAGTTTTTATAACAGAACCTATGTCTACAGAGGTTTGAGTCGAACACTTTGCTGTTACAACACTGACATATATAACTTATTTACTTGTTAAACAGCTTTCTTAATAGCACTTTTTCAAACAATAAATAAAATTTTGCAATATACAGTTTAATAGGTTAATTTCCACTTCGTTCTATTTTTATCAATAATTGTTTCAATTTTGTTTTAAGTGTTTTATGTCAACTTTTCATTTACCATTTAATTGGAGTTTGAATTACCCACAATTTGTATACTAGACTTAATTAAACAATTTAAAATTTTATGTAGTTATTCAATTTTTATTATTAAAACATATTCTAAACATTTATGTCACAAATGTCATACAAAATGTTTCTTACATTGTAAAACATTTGATAAATATTTAATTCAATGTAATTTAATAGGCTTTTCATTGGTTCAAAATCAATATCTACATGAAACACATATTGTGTGGTAGCGTACTGTTGAGCAATGTTTCGGAGCAAGTTGATAGGATAGTAAATCTGTAATTTAAAAATTTTAAAACACATCAAAATTATAGTAAACAACATTTTATATCTTAATTATGTTAACTTTTAATTACAATGTGTGCTTAATTAGTAGGCAACACTTGGTGCAGCAAAAGAACACAGATTGTTCATTTTTTATTTTGTGAGTTCAATTGTCAAACAAATTTGTATTTAGGGATTGTAGCAAAAATTTACATTGTTTAATGTTTTAAACTTTTGTATCACTGCAATAATCAATAAACCCGAAGTAAACGTTTTTACTATAAACAACTTTTTTTAATTAACTACGCTTTTTTGTTTTTTACAATTATTGGATATCTTAACAGAGTGTGTATTAGTAAGTGCCACAAAAATTAATATTAATTATAATGTAAATAAAAGTGTTAAAACAAGGTGTCAGAGTGGCCTAGCAGTACAGTACTCAACTTAGACCTGGGGGATATGGGTACGAATCCTACTACCGGCACTAAATACCGACCCACATTCGGCTTCGCTAAAATGTCTACTGCTGAAAGGTGTTTTCTGTAAAACATTCAAACAAACAAAATAAAGATAAATAAAATTTACAACAATAAATGATGAACGCAAACATAATAATGTGTTACTTTATTTTTAAAAATAACTTGGCTAATTTTATTTAATTTTTTTATATAAAAATTGTATAACCAAAATTTTGTAAAAACTTATCAAAATACAAATGGTTTATAATAAAAAAAATTAGATTTTTTAATCAATCAAAATGTATATTTATTTTATGTTACTGGGGCATTTATTGCAACACTTATTATATATTTTAAGCCATATTGTTAACATAGTTAAAACATATATCTACACGTACATTTGACAGTTAACTTGTTGTATCTTGATTTGAGTATCAACCCAAAGCGTTACTTATCTTGTAATTAAAAAATAGTATTTTTTAATGTAAGTTAAAAATATAATTTTATAATATAAATTGAATAGTATATTTTACGCCTAAATTAATTTTTTTTTAAATCAAATTGTTGTAAATTTTATTTTGATGATAAATATTTTAACTCATTTATTAATGCTAATTATTTTTTTCGATATTTTTTTAAAATTTTTATTGTTACTGCCAAATGCCTTTATTGTCGAAAAACCTTTATCCAGGCTTGGAACAAGCTGAACCAGTCCTCTTTAGGAAAAGTTACCATTATAATTTTGATAATTTATATAAATAATATTCCTTTTATTTACAATAAAGGTAAATTGATTTATAATTAAATAAATTAATAAATTTAGAAAAATGAAATTAATTGTTACATTTTATCAGAATATGTAAACATATTTCTTTTTTTTTAGTTACCTAAAAGATAAAGTGCTAAATTTGTACTCCAATTCAAGTCTTATTAAAAGCAAAATATTTATTCGTTATAAACGAGTGTTGCTTGTCAAACAAACAATCAATAACTCTAAAATAATTATTCTATTTTTTCAATGACAAACAGGTTTAAAATTATTCATTGTATAAATATCATTTTATTTACAAAAATATTTACAAGTTGTTTATACATACATGTTAGACATTTAAACACTGTAAACAAACTAACATTTTTCCTATAAACCACATGATATCCAATGTTGGTTCTACCTTTTAAAACGGTCGAATAAGTTACGAATTCGTGTAACAAAACGGCTTGTTCATCGGTTAAATACATGGCCAAACTAATAGGTCCGGTCCATTTAGCAGCAATATTTTCCAAAAAATGAATTCTAAATTATTCACATTTTTATTTAAGAAAACGATTTTTTAGAAATATTAAATAGTAGATATTAAAAAAATAACAAGCTAGCACATAATTTATTAATGCTATTATAGACAAAAAAATAAGAGTTAAACATATATATATATATATATATATATATATATTATTTCTTTAAAAACTATTAAGTTTATAAAAGTAGTTAATTTACCTGTTAAAACTGAGTTGAGATACAAGCGTTACGTTATTTAAACTTTTATGTTTAAAATTATAATTTAAATAATAAGGATGAATCCGATGTTTGGTTTGCATTGCGTAATCAAATTCTTCACAATCACTTATTTTTGATTTGGTAACTGGATCATTCTAAACATTTGATTTAATTGTTATAAAAGCAAATATTAAGAACACATGTTTAAAGTTATACATATATTTATATATAGGCTGTCAAAATCAATACAGTATAATTCACTCGCTTTTGTGACACTATTAAATTAAATAAAACACATTTAAACTGTGCTAAAACATGGTTTTTGTTAATTATGCAATGTTCCAGAGTATCATATTGACATCAGCATTAAATACAAAATTAAATAATTTACCATTTTTTTACAAATAATTCGTTTTAATAAAATATCTTTAATCTATCACAAAATGCTAATCTTGAATATACAATTAAAAATTCCATGTTGCAAACATTTCAATGCAAATACAAAAAAGAACATTTTATTATTTAGATTATTAACAAGGTTTAAAAATAATTATATATATATATATATATAACACTTAATTTGAAAAAATGGCTAAAATTACATGAAGTATTAATAGTATTTTTTTTAAATTAATTTTAATTTGTTTTGCTATTGAGTGAACATTTGACGGAAAAAAAATGTTAGTTAGTAGACATTTAGCAAGGCCAATTAAGGACAAGCATCCACTGACAGTAGTAAAACTAAATAATAAATAATTTTATATTTTGTATAATAAAGTCAAAATTAATGTACCAAAACAAGTAATTGTATTGTGATAAACATATATACTTATGCACATATCTTGTATATCTATTTACAAATTTAAACTTTGTATTGTGTATTTGGCTTTAATAAAAATGAAAATATTCAATCAAAGTGAACTTTTCATAAAATAAATGTAATAGTTGTATTAATTAAAATTAACAAAATTACTAAATTAATAATTATGAATAATTATAAATCAAACGCGTTATTAAACCTTTTTAGTAAATTAGATTTTTAAATAAAAACTTTATTTAAAAATATAGTAATAATAATAATAATAATAATTTACTCGAAAGTTATAAACATTTAAATCAAAAAGATCTCCATTCAAATTTTGATAATAACGATAGTTGTAGATAAATTCTTTGCGCAGTTCTGTACCTAATTCAATTTATATATATATATATATATATATATATATATATATATTAAAATTATGTAATTTTAAAAAATTGACTAAAGCATTGTTTTTGTTAATTGTTCAATGCTGTGAAGTATCATATTGCAATTTAGCATTAAATACTTAATGAAATAATTAATCAATTTTATTTTTCTACCTTAAACAACTACCATTTTGACCCTATTTTAAAAATGTCTTGATGTTATTGTAGTCAAAACTAATTTGATCGTGCTTTTTGTTAATGAATATTGTAAAATTCAGTACATAAATTTATCAAAATAAAGTGAACCTACAATTATTTAAAGTGGCACTAGAATTGATAAATTATTTATATTTAATGCTACACTTCAACGTGCTAGTCCAAAACATTGAGCAATTAACAAAAACAATACTTCAGTCTATATTTGTAAAAAAATAACCTTTTTTTTATTTTTAAAACTATTGTATCTTCAGATATATAACATGCAAATTCCTTGATGAAAATAAACGCTACATTGGTACAATTTCCTCCAGACAACACCAACCTTACTATAATTTAATTTTTTTTAAATAATATAAATCGTTTAACAAATAAAACTTAAAAAAAAATTAATTATGTAGTAGAAAATCAAATTTTACAATATTGGGTTAAAAATGTAGTCAACTCTATACTAAACGCTTTAAAAACATTTTAAAGATTAATAAACATTATCTAAAATATTTAAAATGTATAACTTTTATTATCTATTTCTATAAATTTATGCATATTTTATAATATAAATTACTTTAAAGCAACTTATGTGCTTATTTTCCAATTTTTTAAAATGTCAATATTTTTATTTTTGACCTAAATTAAAATTTCATAATATTGGTTTAAAATAGTAGTTTGTATAAAATATTTTACTTCTATTGTTAAGATAATATTTAACAAATGTTTTAGTTCAATATCAATGTGTTTTATATAATTGAATAGTGTCACATAAGCGAATAAATTTACTGTTAAATTTATATATATATATATATATATATATATATATATATATATATATATATATATATAAAACGCTTAGCTGAAACTTCGGATTTGAGTTCCATCCTTGTGCTCAACAAATTTATTTCTTATAAAAGCAATTACTAAAAACTGTATACATTGCATTGTTTACTTTAAGCAAATTACCAATTTAAATTCAATCATTGCTTTAAGATGTTAATGACTACAGCTTAAGCCAGCAAAATGTTAAACTCCTTAAAGTTGTGTATACACATTACAACTTATTTTGGTGTAAATATAATCTAGTCTTACAACGTTCAAACTTGCGTAGCTATGGATTCGATTTTCACCACTGGCAATAAATGCGAACCCCCTTTTGCTATAATTCAATGTTTACTTGGTAAAAAATATTTCTTGTAAGACGGTTAAAAAAAAAGTAAAAATTTAAATTAACAGTTTTTAGTTGTGTTGAATCCAGCTTGGTCATAACCCATTGGGTGTATTTTTTATTTGTTTATATTTTTTTAATTTTATCTTTGCTACTTTAAATGTTTTAAAAGAAAAATCGTTTAGTAGTGAACATTTTGGCAAAGCCGAACGTGGGCCCGTATTTTAATGCCGGTGGTAGGATTCGAACTTATGCCCACCGAGGTCCAAACCCAACACTGTACCGCTAGATCACCCCGAGTTTTTTGTTAGTGTATTTTTGGATATTAGTGGTAACTTATTTAAGCATTTAATTATAATGTTATATATATATATATACCAACATTTTAAACGACAAGAATATATGACATACATCTTACGGATATATTTTTTACTTGGAATGATTAACAAAAAACCTAATTCTTTAATTTAGAAACGTTTACAAATATTATTTAAAATAAACTAATTAGTTAACGCTATAATTAAAACATTATTATTAATTTACACAATGTAGTAAAATAAATGTGTTATTTAAAAATAACTACAAAACTCCAACTTTTCTCATAGTTTCTTAATAACAAAATGGGTATTTTATACAAAAATAAGTTCCGCACTTTTGTCTTTATTTTGTGCGGAAATACAACTAGCTACACTGGAGTGACTAATAATTATTATTAACATTAATATTAAAATAATCAATTCTTACATTTGCTAAAATTTTTATTTATTACTTTTTTTACATCAACTGCATCAGGTTTTACAGCATAATTGAAGTGAGCAATTTTTAACAAACGTTTGAATGTATAAAATTTGTCGTCAACATTTTGCGCAATTTCTTTTACGCTCCACACAACTGGACATCTAGAACAGTTTATCTTGGACGAAAATTGAACATTCCATTCACATGGTATAGTGAATACTGCAAACGGTGACTTGAACAAAGCTGTATTAATTATATCCTTTGATCAAACGTTAAAAATTACAAGCTTATAATATTTTTAAATGATAAATTATTGCATAAATTAGAAATTAAAAAAATAATAAATTTATACTCGTTTAATTAAATTATTTTTTTGTCTATTAAAACATTAGACAAGATAACGTTTTGTTGGTTGTACATTGTCCAATTACTATTTTGTAGCAAAATGCATTTAAAAATGTTTTCCTAATGTTTTTTTTACCAATAATACATTTTTCATAAAGTTCGAATTTATCGTTTAACGTTTTTATTCTTCCAATTTATTAACACAAACTTGTAGCTAATTACATCACAATTTATTTCGGATCAAAATAATTCTTTCATTATTAATTACTTATAATTTTATTCTATTTAATAAACAAATATTATTTATTCTACTATAACTAAACTCCGCCTAATTTGAATAAGAAATAATACAATCTGGCCAGTTCCAAGTTTGGATAAAGGAGGAGGGTTTGACCGCAAGGTTAGTAACTTGACCTTTGTAAAAATTTATACCGCTATGGAAATAATAAAAGGACGCCATTCCGGCAAACAATGGCAAAAAAATGATCGCGCGTATCTAGATGACAAAGTTACACAGATGACAGGATTGAGTAAAAACCGCAAGGAAGCTCAATCTTCGATTTGCAGAATCTTCAATGTCAGAAAGACTTTGTTGTTGTTGTTGTTGTTGTTGTTGTTGTTGTTGTTGTTGTTGTTGTTGTTCTAGTTGTAAATGTTGTTCTATTACCCCATGCTTATTTTTAAAGCAAAAAGGTTTTGTATAATAATATATAATATTATAGTATTATAAAGTCAGTCCCAAATCTGATTGAAAAAGAAGTTAACATCTACCCTGTTTAGAAATATATATATATATATATATATATATATATATATATATATAAGTTTTATTACTTTAAATGTTTTACAAAAAACATTTTTTGCAGTAGATATTTTTAACGAAGCCAAATGTGAGCCCGCATTTAACGATGGTAGTTTACCCGGGTTCAAATCAAGCACTGTACCTCTAAGCCAACCCAGCAATGCTAAAAAACAACAAGGAGAAATTATTAAATTAAACCTTCTCCTTCTTTTTTCTTTACAGCTTTTCTCTCTATTATGATTGGTCGCAGTTTCTGATCAGCATTCTCCATTTGGTTCTGTCTCTAGCCTCCATTTTTGTCAGTCCCTTTTCCTTTATGTCGGCTTTCACACAATCCAACTATCTTCTTTTGGTCGGTCACGATTTCTTTCTATCTTCCATTGTTAATGTCATTATTCTCCACGTAACGTAGTTTTTTCTCAACGTAGAATATGGCCATACCATCATAACTTATTTTCTTGGCTTTGAGTTTTCTTCTAACCACTTCATCATTAAATCAAACCGTGACAAAGAAATGACAGCAGCAATTCCAATGGCAAGATTGAGTATAAAAGTCAAAAAGAAAACCAAATTCTCAATATGCAAAATCTCAAATGCTAAAATTTTAAAATGCTATTAAGGTGGAACAATATGTTATAGTTTTCCAATATAAGAAAACATTTTTGCATAATTAATTTATAAATTTTGGAATTACATTATTTATCCGTTGTTTCCCAATTTTATTCAAACGATAACTAATAAAAACATAATTTTAATATTTGACAATTTACTTTTAATTATTTCTCATTTCAAATTGTTGTATTGGAATAGCAAAATTAGACAAGGCAGTGAAATTGTAGTTAATGAAGCATAGAGATATGAGTTTTACAATCAGCACTAAATCCGGACTCTCAATCAATTTTGCTAAATGTTTACGTAATTCAAAACCTTTTCTGTAATGGATTTAAGTACTAATAAATAAATAAAAGTTTTTTTTGTTTTAAATTATTTAGAAATTGCATAACTATGAAGTACATTTAAACAAAAATACTCAAATGTTCATAGTACATTTTTTAAAACAATAGTAGTTTTCTGCACACATAACAGTTTGCTTTCATTTCAACAATCTTTAACAATAATGCTGCAGTGTATTATTTTTATTATTAAAACACACATTTAGAATATACGTTTAAGTTGATAAAATAAATATTAAAAAATAAAATGTATTAAACAAGAACCGCTATTAGTTTAACGCATTTTGAAATAAAAAAATTATTTTTAAAATGTTAAATACATTATTACAAGCTGTAAAAATTAAGATTATTTACTTATTTTTTACAGTTAAAACCTTTAACTAAATGGAATGTGTAATTGTTTAAATCAAGGTATATTTGGTTATTAAAAAAATGTAACTAATTATTTTTTGTAATTTAATTAAATATACAAATAAAATAACTAGCTTATTAATATGTATTTAATAAACACGGTAAATATTAAATTACCTGATCGGCCAGTGGTGCAGATTGAATAAATCGTAAGGTTTGTTTGGCTGTTGTATACCAAAGTTTACGCCAATTTAATTGGCGCATTCTTGCCAAATGCATCAAAATGACACCTGAATTAAATCCAGTACCCTAACATACACACACACACACACACATATATATATATATATATATATATATAGAAGTGTTTTATAATATAAAACAAAAGGTTAGCAAATATTAACACACGATC
The DNA here is from genome assembly GCA_025895645.1 of Cardicola forsteri. Taxonomy (NCBI): domain Eukaryota; kingdom Metazoa; phylum Platyhelminthes; class Trematoda; order Strigeidida; family Aporocotylidae; genus Cardicola; species Cardicola forsteri. The sequence goes on along the minus strand of JAKXYG010001092.1, from coordinate 476,299 downwards.
TGTGTTAGATCTGATTAAACAGTTAACTTTATTTAACGTTTATAGCACCACGAGCTTAAGCAACAAATAATTGTTTCTATAATTCCATTTATACCATACCGTATTATTGGATGTTTCTAAAGGTGATTTAGTTCTAATACGCTAGACTCAAACGTGAGCAGGCACGGTAGAACTAGATGTAAGCTTTACTAAAAAGGTTAACATGACAAAAATGTTGTTTTTAAAGCATTCAAGCAACAACAATAGCAATAATAACAATAAACTAAATAATAATAATAATAATAATAATAATAATAATAATAATAATAATAATAATAATAATAATAACAATAATAATAACGATAGTAATAATAACAGTAAAAACAATAGCAATAATAATAACAATAATAACGTAATAATAATAATAGCAATAATAATAGTTATGACAGTAATAGCTACAATAATAATATCAGTTATCATAATCATATTATTAATAACAACAATTATAATAATAGCAATAATACTAATAATAATAATAATAACAAGAATAATAATAATAATAATAAAAACAATAGCATTTATAATAGCAATAATATTAGTAGTAATAACAATAATAATAATAATATTAATAATAATAATAATAACAATAATAATAATAACGATAATAATAATAATAATAATAATAGTTAAACAATAGCAATAATAATAACAATAATAACGGTAATAATAAAAATAATAGTAATAAGAATAGTTATGACAGTAATAGCTACAATAATAATATTAGTAATCATAATTATATCATTAATGATAACAATAATACTACTACTAATAATAATAGTAAAACTATAGCAATAATAAAGCAATAATATTAGTAGTAATAACAATCATAATATAATAATTATTAATAATAGTAATAATAATAGTAATAATAATAATAACATTAATAATAATAATAATAATAACAATATTAATCATATTAATAGTAATAATAATAATGATAATAATAGTAATAATAATAATAATAATAGTAATAATAAAAATAATGGTGATAATAATATCTTACGTTCGCAAAATCTAAAAATTAACCTTTTTGGTTTTTTAACTGGGTACGAATAAATTAAAACAAATTGTTATATTAATCTCAATAACGCCTTACCAATGCTGGCCACACATACCGAATGTGTTGGTTGAGGTACCATGGACTTTGATTTTCAATCATTCCTATCATCTTGAAAACAGCAAAGTTAAGAATAATGTTTGTGTTGTTTTATAGATGAAAACATACATATTTACAACTAAACATATCTTGTAAACAAATACTAATAAAAAAGTCGTAACAAATTAAGTTTAACTTTTATGCAAGATTGAATATTTAAATACACTTTAACTTTTTACAATATATTTAAAGTTTAATAAGTTTATTTAAAAATAAAATTGTAAACATTTATTTAACACTATTATCAAATTATATTTATATAGTAAATATTTTTTGTATAATTAAATTAAAGTTTTAATTTAATTAATTAAATACAAATTTATCTTATAATAATTTATTTTAAATAAACAAATATGTTCTTTAATGCTTTATTACATTTTATTCTACTTATTTCTTTGTTTTTGTTGTATATTGTTTTAAAGCATTGGGTTCCCTTTATAATTCCAAACAAAAATAATAGAAGACGTAAACTGTAATGTGTACATAGAATTTGTTCAAGATGACATTATTGATAAAAATTAGAAGCCACGAAACAAACTCTAATCACTAATGGATATTCTAAAGATTTTATCAATTTCTATTCAAAGTCACTTACAACTAAAGAAAAAGTTGTTAACGAAAACAAGTTGTTTTTTATAAAACTACCGTTTAAAGGAGCTGACGTCATGAACTTCCTAAAGATTAGGTTCAAAAGTGCAATTAAAAAGACATATTTATTGACCCAATTGAGAATATTATGTACCACAACAGGTCTGCCCTGGCCCAACGTAAAAACAGCTAAAGCAATGATCTTCACCTCCCACTGTATCTATCAGTTCACTTGCAGTTGCGATGACAAATATATTGGTCGGACAACTCGTCGCTTATCTGAACGGGCCAAAGAACACATTTTCAAGTGAATCGATAAAGAGTCCAATTCAAATAAACGTTGGTACACTTCGTCAATATTACGTCACTTGGTTCAAACAAAACATTGAGTGAACTTTAATGATTGCTTTAAAGTGTTAATAACTACTCAAACTGCTAATATGTTAAAAACACTTGAATCTGTTTACATCCACACATTAAAACCCATTTTGTGTGCACAAAAACAATTTGTAACTTTATTAAATTTAGCGTGGACTTAACATACATATGTGTATGTATGTATAGTTATAAATGTTAAGTTGATACATCATATATTATATATATATATATATATATATATATATATATATATATATATATATATATACTGATTCTTATATGTTTGTGACTGAAGAGAATATACGAAATGAATTCATCTCACAGTTTATGTCTTCTATTATTTTTGTATATTGTTTTGCTAAAAACATTATTGTACTAAATAGACAATTATCAAAGCTAAATTTTTATTTATTTTTACTACTTTGAATGTTTTGTAGGATAAATCATTCAGCAGTAGACATTTTAGCGAAGCCGAACGTGAATCCGCGTTTAGTGCCGGTAGTGCAATTCAAACTCATGTTTACCAAATCCAAGTCGACTTCTGTACCGCTAGGCCACTCTATCCTTAAGTCGGCAGTTAAATTTATGGTATCTTAGATACAACTTTAATGTTTCAGTCATTTTGAAATACTGACATTTTTAAAAATCGTGGTTTAAAAAAGTGTAACTATAGTCATTGTATTCTACCTTTTAATAAAAATTTGAAAAAAGTTACCCGCAAATAAAGAAACACCAACATGTCAAATTAAATTATTTTTGCGTTTTTTAAATTAGCATTTTAATAGTGTAATAATTAATATTAAGCAATGTTAATTTCTTTTAATGAACACATTATACAAATTAATAATTGTTTAATTTAGTTTATTTTTTCTTATATTTGGTATCACATTAACTTTACGTTTGTGTACAGTTTCCAATTGCATCTTTGTCTCTTGCCTAATTTACTTTAATACAATTTTTGTACATATTGCACTAGCATAGTGCTACCGTGTTTAACTCAAATCTGGATAGACATTAGTTTAATCTTTACCACCGGCACTAAATTCAGGCCTCCGTGTAGATTTGCTAAATGTTTTAAAATATTTTTTTATGTAATGCATTTTATTTTACGTTTAAATATTTTTTCTTAACTTGAACTTGTAATCGATAAAAATAAATTTTAATAAAATAACTTGTTTATTAATAAACAAGTAAGTAAGTATTCATCCAATTGAACGTACTTGTGTTGCATTAAATTGATTAAAAAACATCCAAAGTTCCTGCAAATCGACGTTTATTAACAAGTCTAAATCCAAATGTATGACCTATTACAAAGTATGCACAAAATAATATTATTTTTTTTAAAACTAAATTTTTTTAATGTTTATTACTTTAAATGTTTTACAAAAAAGCATTTTTTAGCAGTAGGTATTTAGCGAAGCCAAACGTGGGCCCGTATTTTAGTGTTAGCAGTGGGATTCGAACCCATGCCCACTGAGGTCTAAATTCAAGCGTTGTACCGCTAGACTACGCCGGCACTATTATTACCACTATTATTAACATATTCTTATGTACAATGTTTTTTTTAATGTATTAAAAACATTATTTAAAACTTTGGCAATGTGACACAATTAGATAAGTTATAAAACTAGTCAACTTTTAAAATTTCTTCAACATTTTTCTTATTGTTCAACTATAAATACTAATTAATTTTTAAATATTTTTGCAAACAACCATTAAACTAACATTGTACTTTAACAAAATAAACTTCTAAAACTTGTATCGGGGTGATCTAAAGGTACAACGCTCGAATTCGGACCTCATTGAGCATGGGTTCAAATCCCACTAAAATGCAGGCCCGCGTTCGACTTCGCTAAAATATCTACTGCTGAAAGGTATTTTGTTTAAAACATTTAAAATAATACACATTAAAAAAATAAAGGGGTTTTTTGTCAATTAAATTCATTGTTTAAACTTGTAAATTATTGCATAAATTTTACGATTTATATATTTTAAATTTGGTGCTAAATAGAAGCAATTTAACACGTAAATATTTGTTAATTGTTGTTGTAAAACAGAAATAATTAATAGTTATGTTAATTAATTTATAACGATTTTATTATAATTAAATTAAATTAATTTTTTACAATTTTGTTACGTGCTTTTTCGTGATTTTTATTAATTTTTATATTTTGTAGAACCATTTTTAATGGATAATTATTTATTTATTAAATAAACAAAAACTTTTACATTATTAAATAAAGCAAATAATTAAAATAACAGACACTTTACACTTTTGTTAATAAAATGCAATAAATATACATATATATATATACTTTATTAAAATGGATTTTAATTAAAACAATTAAACACATACTAAATCAATTGAATTGGGTAAAATTTCTTCTATGATTAATTTTATTAAACCAAAACTTTTCGAATAATGAGTAGTTGGTATCCAAGATAGTTGGTTCTTGAAAAATAAAAGCAAATAAAAGCATAGTTGTTTAATGTAATAATAATTAATTTGTTTTTAAATTATTTCTTAATATTAGCATTATTAAATTTAGTTTAACTAGTACACTTCTAAATAATAAGTCAAATTTGAATATGAAAAAATGTTGTCTTCCGATCAAAATGTATTATTAAACAATTAATTTTAGAATTTAATGTTTAAAAGTATGTGGTAAAAATCTATTTTTATTACGTTTGCTTTTTTTAAATGAATTGCGAAAATATTTGTTAACAAGTGAACATTTGGATCGATTAAACGAACAAAACAAAATTAAGACTAATGGTACAATTTACGTTCTGTTTACTTTTATTTATAATAACTAGTATAAATCTGTTTAACATAATTATTTTATTTATTATTATAAAAAATATCAATTGTAAATATCTTTATAAACAACTATTTACTGTATTGTACACTTTTTGTAAAAATGTTCATTGAAATACATATTGTATCGAGATAATCTAACCATTAAAAGCCTCGACTTGGACCCGGGAGGGCATCGGGGTTCGAATCCTACCACTGGCACTAAATGCGAGTCCTTATTCGGCTTTGCTAAAATGTTAACCGCTAAAAGGTGTTTCTCGTAAAACATTTTAAGCAGTAAAAATAAATTATTATATAATAATACTTATTATTACTATTATTATTATGCTTTAAAAATAAGCATGGGGCAAGAAAATAGCAATTACAGTAAAAAAAACCACAACAAAGTTCCATAATTCAAAAAGAACTTGAGACAACCCTAAAATCTAGATACGTGCAATGACGTTTTTGCCGTTGTTTACTGGAATGATGTTCTTTTATGGTTTCCGTAGCAATATAAATGTTTACAGAGGCCAAGTTGCCAACCTTGTGCTCAAACCCTTCTTCTTTATCTAGGCTTGGTACTGGCTAGATTAGTTCATTTCTGGTCCAAACTAGATGGAGTTATTATAATTTAATAACTAATTAAGAAAACAAAACATTAAACAAAATTCGGTATATATTTATTTATCCGTTATTTGAACTAATTTGGACATCTCACAGTACAAGTTGTGCCTTATAATGACTCATTCTATGTACAGCAATTTTGAATATTTTTTTTAAAATCACATGCATACTATATAGACTATATTTATATTCATTAACATATGACATTCTATTTCATTTTGATCCCATTATTTGTACTACTACTTTTTTTATATTGATGGTAAAAATGTATTTTATGCTGAATGTATCTCTAGTGAGATATTAAAGCTTAATAATAATAATAATAATAATAATAATAATTTTATATTTACTGCTTTGAATGTTTTACAAAAAACATCTTTTAGCAATAAACATTTTAGCGAAGCCGAACGTGAGCCCGCATTTAGTGCCAGTGATGGAATTCAAACCTATATCCACCCAGGTCCAAATTGAGTGGTGTGTTGTTAGACTTCCCCGACATATATCAAAAACTACCAACCATTGTACAAATTAAAAGCGGCTGTTTTCTGTTTAATATGTTTTTAAGTAAGAACATATTATTACAAAAATGTTAAATAAATAAATTAAATTAAATTTGTTAAGTAATTTATTTATTATATTTTCTTATAAACCATTACAAATAAAATATAATTTGTATAAATATTATTTACCAACTTATTAACTGCCTTTTTGTTTTTTAGGAAATCTGACATGTTTAATATGGAACACATACGGATATATACTACTAAAAATTCTATTGTACCCATTAAAATAAAATACTTACTATGTATTTTTCTACCTCATACATGGTAACATGAAATCCCGATATATTCCACGAATGAAACAATGGTTTTAAACTCTTGTGTGCAATTGAATCAGTTATTAAATGTAAATGTATTATTGTATTATAATTATGATAAAGCGAAGAACAACTTATGTATTTCTCATTATTGATTAATGAATCTAACTGCCATTTACGATGTAGTAAAATACTCTTGATCATTGTAACAGCTTGACGCGTTGCTTGAACTCCCCCAATAACCATCGATACTTGAATAGTGATAAACTTAGGCTTTAAAATGTAAAAATTATTTGTTTTTTTATTATTATTTTTAATAAAAATCTTTTTCTATTAATGTTTTTAATTTTGTATTAATGTTGTATATAATTAATAATTTGTTTACCTATTATTTTTTTTTTTTAATTTACAATTTCAATAAAGGACTATCATAAATCTATCAATGTTTTTAAAAAAACAATTTTAAATTTTGGTAAAAACATTTATTTATTATTTTCCCTTGTTTTTTACTGCCAAATTGTTTGACAAAAAGTATAATTCAAAAAGTAGACATTTGGTGAAGTTAAACAAATGCCCGGAGTTGTTGTTCCTAATAGAAGTCAAACTATCCACTTTTAAGTTTAGCGCTCTTGTCACACTGGACATTTCAGCATAAAAAATCAATTTGATTTGTGTTTATAATTTGTGAATACAAAAGTTTGATATTTGCAATGTCACTGCAAAAACTGTCATTGTTTGTTTGTTTATTTATTTGTTTATTTAAAAATTTTATAACGTATTTAAATAAATGAATGAAACAGTTTACATTTAATTTTTTTATAGAATATAATTTTGAACATTATTTTACCATTGCTGCAATTATATGGAATATGAAGTTTGTATTTTTATATCAAATTAAAATAATTTGTCAAACTAAATAAATTTGACAATAAGTACACTTTTTAATAATTAATTTTACATTTATAAACATATATTAAATTATTGTAGAATATTGTGCTTAATTGTGATTTTGTATAAAAATTAAAATGCCAAAATAAAATAATTTAAATTCACTTAAAATAGAATATTATTATTGAAATAAATCAATACACAATGAGTTACCTAAATGCAACATTAAAAATTTTAGTACTGTATTATTATTATTATTATTATTAACATTATTAAGATACATTCAAAATATACATACATAAACATACAAACAAATTTTAATATAATATACAACAACAAAAACACATATATATATGTTATTTTTTAGTGCACTACTCTTATAACTAAGTATAATATCTTATAATTATATTATATTATATTATATTATATTATATTATATTATATTATATTATATTATATTATATTATATTATATCATATTATATTATATTATATTGCCGGGGTGGTCTAGCGGTACAGCGCTCGAATTCGGACCTCCGTGGGCATGGGTTCGAATCCCATCACCGGCACTAAAATGCGGGCCCACGTTCGGCTTCGCTAAAATGTCCACTGCTGAAAGATGTTTCTTGTAAAACATTCGAAGTAGAAAACATAAAATAAAATAAAAAAATAAAAATTATATTATATTATATTATATTATATTATATTATACAAAACTCTTTTTTTTTTAAATAAGCATGGGGAAATAAGACAATTACAACAAAACAACAACAACAACAACAACAACAAAGATTCTGCAAATCGAAAATTGAGCTTCCTTTTGGCTTTTACTCAACCCTGTCATCCAGATAGATGCGATCACTTCTTTGCCGTTGTTTGCCGGAATCGCGTTTTCTTAATTGCTTCCGTAGCAGTATACATTTTTTACAAAGGCCAGGTTGCTAACCTGATCTTATTAAAAAATGTCATTGTTTGTACACATCAATAATCATTCCTATGGCAATATATGGGAGAGGAGCCTGGAAGCGAACAGACGAGATTGGTAAGATTGCGGATGTTTTACATCTCCGGTGTCTTATAAGTTTTTTAAAGATTACCTGGCGAGATCACATGTCAAATAATGAGATCATGATAAGAACTGAACTCTTGTTTACTACATAACATCATTGCAGTTAAGCGAGAAAGATTACTTGATTAAATTTTACGTTTATTACCCGAATGACCAGTAAAAACGGTTTTGGAATAGACAATTAAAAATGGTAAAAAAAAAGGTTGGGGTAGACCACAGAAAAACTTAACTAAGAAGATCTAATTAAAATGAATGTTTCATGGAATCAAACATAACTTTTGGCAAAATGTTTGAATAGATGGAATATTTTTACTTCTCTATGTTTTTTCTTATTATGGGACTTTGTTGTAGTTTTTGCTGTAACTGTTATCTTATTGCCCCATGCTTATTTTTTAAAGCAAAAGGGTTTTGGAATAATAATAATAATAATAATAATAATAATAATAAATTTAAATTGTGGTAAATACTTTTTTATAAGCATTATTTTACTTTATTTTCCAATTGTGCCATTTCTTATTTTTAAATCATGTAATTGCATAAAAAACACTATTCAATTTAACGGTTCCAAAAATATTTTATTAAGCTTTACAAACCTGTTTTGTTGAATCGATTGTTGTCATTATTGGTTTCTTTGTATTCATATGTTTCTGTTTGCACTTTTTGTCGAAACACAATGAATGGTTTTGTGTTAAGTTCCATTGACAGTTAGGTAATAATAATGATATGATTGTTCCTTCCCACAAAATCAATAAACAACTAGTTATGCACAAAAAAGCACAACATCTCAAACGATTTCGCCAAATAGATTGCACAATTTGTTGATTAAGTAATTTCAATTTCGTTTTCATTTTGCAAACAATACTTTTTTAAATAACTCAATTTTTTTATTTTCTGAATATATATATATATATATATATATATATATATGTATATATATATATATATAAGGCAAAAATCATTTATTGTTTAGTAATAAAGATTTTACCAAATAAAAATATACAAAAACGTATACTGTGAGATTAATTTTTTTTGTATATTCTCGTCTGTCATAAACATAAAGTTATATATATATATATATATATATATTCACACACTGAAACCTGCTTTGTGTGCACAAAAACAGTTGTACTAACTTAAATATCATCTATACCCCTCTTAGATATATATATATATATATATATATATATATGCTTATATTTTGTTTGTTTCTAACAAGAATATACAAAATAAATTTATCTCACAGCTTAGGTTTTCTTATATTTTTATTTAATATTATAAAATAAACCCAAAGGTTTAGAAATAAATATCTTAGTTAATCTAATATTTAACGATTACACCATTAATAGAAATTAATTTTTTATTTAAATTTTGTTTTACAAAACAAAAAACATGTTTTAGCAAATAGACATTTTTTATTGATTTTAGTTTTACTACTTTAAATGTGTTGCATGAATCATCTTTGAATAAGCAGTTAACATTTTAGCCATGCCAAACGGGAGTCCGCATTTTGTACCGGTGGTAGGAATAATTCGAATGTTTACCTAGGTTTGAGTCAAGTGCTGTAGCGTTGGGCCACTCCCACAAACAGGGACTTCTATCTAGTATTAGTAACATATTAAGATTAACTCTACCAGGATGCGAGTCTAATATCGCTGCCGCTTGTGCCAATAGTTTCTTGTTGTTTATAAAAAATTTCATAAGGTCAACGTTTATTTTAGTCAAGGAGTTTTCATTTGATGTGACCAAAAATACATAAATTTTAAAAGTATAAAACAATATAAAAATATTAATTAAATTATTGTTTCTGTTAATTGTTCAATGTTCTCGAGTATTACGTTGAAGCTTAGTATTAAATATAAAATTAAATAATTTATCCATTTCAGTGCTACCTCAAATAACTACTATTTTGACTCCATTTTAATTAAAACCGAATTAATTATACTGCACTGGCAGCAGCACTTTTATCTACTGTATATAAAATTTATAAATTGGTTTATCTTAAATTGCATTTTTTTTAAATTTCTATTATAATCCTTTAATAAATCAATTGTTTTGTTTACATTTATTTTTAAAAATTAGCATTTGCATAACACAAAAAACAAATGTGTTAATTTGTATTTCAAACATGCCATATTTTTTATTAATTATTACAAAAATATATCATCTTGTTAAAAAATAACTTAAAATTATGTAAATTAGAATTGCCTAATTAATACCTAATCTTTTCTTAAAAACAAAAAGAAATGTACCTAAACTGAACTGGACTGTCAAATTGTTTACAACTTTAATAAAGTTGTGTTTAACTAGTTTCTTGATATGTGTACTTCTACAACTTGTTTTTTTAATTTTGTTTTTTTTTAAATTTTAGATAAACTCATTTTACTAGCATCATTTGTGTGCAATAAAATAAATATATAATTTTATTTTATTACCCTCAAAACGAAAATAATTTTTTAATATAAAAATGTTTTTCGTTTGCTGCATGACATAAAATTATCTTAAAAATAGTTTTGCATCTTATTTTGCAATTTTTTAAAATTATGTTTAAGAATTATATATAGATACAATTTACGTTAAATAAATAAATTTTATTTTAAAAAATTAATGTGTGTTTAACCTTTATTCTATTAAAACCAAATTTTTAATTAACTTATTCAAAATTAACAACAAACCATTTTCAATTATGTAATTGCATTTACTTTATTTTTTATTATATTTTGTTTTTGCCGCTTTTAAACATTTTTATGTTCTAGTTTTAAACGAATATTATTTGTTAATTTATTATTTTATTGTTACACTAATAAACAGTTTACGTATTTACTAAAAATGTTATATGCCAGGATGGTCTAGAGGTACAGCACTTGATTCAAACCTGAGTAAACATAGGTTTGATTCCGACTACTGGCACTAAATGCGGGTTCACGTTTGGTTTTGTTTAAATGTTTTTAATAAAATAAATATATAAATATATACATTCAAAATATTTCTTTTAGTAATTTTTATAGTCAAATTTTTATAATGTTAAATTACAAATTATACTCATTATTTTTTTATAAATATTTGATAAAATTTTAACACTTCATTAATTGTATATATGTTGATATATTGCACGTAAAAACGTAGTTAATCATTTACTTAATAATCCATTTTACATTTGTTTTTTTTTAATTTATGGGAATATTACATTTTGATTAAATATTATCAGCTGGTTTTGTATAATACCCAAATGTACTCAATGATTAAAACTATTATTTCAATATGTTGTGCAAAAAAAGACTTTGTAAAAATCATAAATTGGAAAAGAATTAATATTTTAATACAAACAATAACAATTTTTTAAAACATAAATTTAAAATCTAACTGAACAAGTTTTAAATATTTTTGACATAAAAATACATTCATATTAAATTTGTTAACAGTTAGTTTTTAAATAAAAATAATTGCATTGCAATTTAATAAACAAATATATTTTACTAATTTTATTTAGATTAAGTTTGTAAGTGTAGATTAATTTTTTAGTTTGAAAATAAAGACAATTTTATTTTACCTATAACATGAGACTTGTGTAAAGCATTTAAATCCTTGAAAATGGCATTATAATCGGAAGTCTCTGTTTAGATGTGCTTAATTTTTATTATTTAAAATAAAATTTTGACAAATTTAAAAACAATAAACTCAAAAAAATTAATTATTATATCTTACTAAATGTTAAATTATTATATTTTAAAAATCTATTGTTTTACCATGTTTTAAAGCATAGTAAAGCTAAAATAAGTGTTTACACGAAAAATTGGTCGATTTCTATTACAATATACTACTAATTACATTATTTTCAATATAATTGAAATCCCATTTTTAAATAAATAAAATTAAGGTTTAATTAAACTTTTAATACACATTAACAATTGTAAATAATTTTTAAAAATATAAAAGTATAATTCATTTAAAACAACGCGTTAGAATTTATTACAATATATTAAAGCAACTGCTATAAAATTGCTCTCCAGTACACCATTTTAAGTATTTATTATAAGTACAAAATACTTACATATTTAAATACACTTGATCTAAGTTTTTTATTAAAAAATAATTAAAATTATCATGCATAAAACGATGTACCATTTAAATCAGATATATTCCATTTATATTAAATTTATTATTATAGTTATTTAATCCTTTGTTGCTATTGGTAAATGCGCCAATTTCAATTTTGCAAACACTTTATAAAATGAAGTTATAAAATAATCACAAAAACAAAATGATTCATTTTTATTGGTCTACAAAATATATTTGTTATAAACTTTGTGATAATTTTTTTAATGTTTTATTATTATTATTTCAAAACTCTTTTGCTTTAAAGAAGCATGGGAGCACTAATATAACAGTAACTGCAGAAACAACAACAAAGTCCCATATTTTAAAAATAACATCGGGTACCAAAATGATACAATGTGTTCGAACATTTATTCAAAATGTTTGTTTGATTCCATAAAAAATTTATTACATTTATTGTGTCGAATGATTGTTAGTCAAGTTTTCTATGGTTTACCCATTTTTCTTTTACCAATTTCAATTGTTTATACCAAAAGTGTCCTTACTGTTCTTTTGGGCGGTAAAAGTATAATTGAATTGAGTCATTTATTTTTGTGTAATTAAAGATTTAGCTTTCGTTTGGTTTTCGCTCATCTCTGTTGTTTGAGTTGTGTAATAACCTTTTTTAAACGTTGTTTGCCCAAATGGCGTTCTCATGTCTTTTCTGTATAGATATTGATTGTTTACTGAGACCCAGTTGCTAATCTTGTGCTCAAACCCTTCTCGTTTATCCAGGATTGGAGCTGGCTAGTTGGGTTTATTTTTGATATTTTCTAGGCGGAGTTAATAATAAATGTTCTTTATTTTAATACCGAATTTTAAATATGTAAATTATTGGCAAGCAAACACATAGCTAGGTATAGTGCTAAATAACTTGCATCTAATACAATTATTAAAAACCCTTTTGTTTTAAACATTATAAGGCAACAGAACCGTTTGTTGTAAATGTATTGCATATTAAAAATTTTAACTTTTAAACAGTTGCGTTCTCTTATTGTTTCTGTATATTTAAATTGATTTTCTAGAAGGCTCCATACGCTCTAACTAGTGCTTTTTCTTGACTCTACGTAAAAGCGGCTAAAGCCTTATTCAAATAGAAAATCGATACTACAAAAGAATATAGTCATTTACAATGTTCTACTGAGTAGAATAATATTATTTTATACTATTTATTACATTGTTCTATATAACACTATATACGGATATAGTTAAAAATTAAATATTGGCAAATAAAACTATAGAAAAATATTTTTATTTAATGCACTCCTCAACTCTATGCACTGTAGAAAACTAATAAATATTATTTAAAAAGTATTATGTAAAATTATATTTAAAATTGCATGACATAATTCAAGTTTGAAAAGATTTTTGCTAATACTCAATGGATATTCGCTTTATCTCTGCTTCTAAATTTTGTATTAAGAAAGGAAAGAAGATTTCAATATACAAATAAAAATAGTTCTATTGTTAAAACATAAATACAAAAGTGTACAATACATAAGCATAAATAAAGGGGGAAAAAAGGTTTGAACTCAGACCTCTGTTAAAAATCTACATTACTACAAAACCAATACAAGAACGCCATTCTGGCAACTAACGAAAAAACGGTAATGACACAACTTGAATGACAGAAAAAAAGTTCAATCTTTTATTTGCAAAATCGTTGATTAAACCAGAAAAATTACTTGATAAAATTTTACGTTTATTGCCAGAAAGACCATAAAAAACGGTTTTTAAATGATAATGGCAAAAAATTAGTAAACCACAAAAAACTTGGCCAAAAACCATTTGAAAGTTAAACGAATGTCTTATGGAATCAAACAAAAATGTTGTCAAAATGTGTGAACACATGAAATCATTTTGTTGCCCTATGTTTTGTTTAAATTATGGGACTTTGTTTTTGCTTCTACAGGATTAAGTGAAAACCAAAAGAAAGCCCAATTTTCAATTAAACAAAAGTAATTACTTGGTTAAATTCTTCGTTTACCACCCGAACGATCAGCAAGAATGGTTTTGAAATAAACAATTAAAGATGGTTAAAAAAACGTTGGTAGACCACAGAAACCTTGACTGAAAATTATTTAGAAAGATCCAATTAAATTGAATGTTTCACGATACTAAACAAAACGTTTGGTAAAATGTTCAAATGCGTGAAAACATATTGTTGTCCCATGATCTTTTCGAATTATGAGACTTTCTTCTTGTTATTCCTGTTATCCTATTGCCTCATGCTTTATTTAAGGCATAAGGGTTTTGTAATAATAATAATAATAATAATTATTATTATTATTATGAATATGTCTTACTCATATAATAGTATTTATTTATATTAAGCACATTAAAATTTTTCTAAATCATTCTTTAAAAATTGCCCAATTATTACTAATTAGAATATAAAACAAAAATAGTTTATTAGTATTAATGCTAACTAACAAATATAAAAGTTGGAATTTGCAATGTTATTGTTAGTTCATTTATAATTTTTAAAACGCATTTGAACAAATTAATGAAACACATCATATATTATTTGTTTTTAGTGCACAGATTTTATCCGTTGTTTTACCGTTATCGTAAATATATGTAATATTCAATTTGCATTTTTATATCAAAATTAAAACTGTGTCAAACTAAATAAATTTGACAATATGTACACTATTCAAAAATTGATTTTTACATCTACAAACAAATATTAAATGATTGGGCTTAAGTATAAATTTGTATTAAACAAAATGCTAAATTAAAGCAATTGAATTTATTACAAATAGAATATTAGAATGAAAATACAACATTTAAACTTTTTAGTACAATCACATTTCAAATAATAAAATCATGAGAAGAACTAACTCTCGTTCACTACATGATATTATTACAATTAGATGAGGAAAATTACTTGGTCAAATTTTACTTTTATCACCCGAAAGACCAGCAAGAACGGTTTTGAAATGGAAGATCGAAAATGGTAAAAGAAAGGTTGGTAGACCACCGAAAACTTGGCTAACAACTATTCGGGAAGATCTAATTAAAATGAATGTTTTATGGAATCAAACAAAACGTTTGGCAAAATGTTCAAAAATTTGGAAAAATTTTGTTGTTTTACGTTCTTTTTGAATTATGAAACTTTGTAGTTGTTTTATGCTGTAATTGTTATCTTGTTGTCCCATGCTTATTGGTAAATCAAAAGGGTTTTGTAATAATAATAATAATAACTTTTTAGTATTTTATTGTTATTGTTGTTGTTGTTATTAATATTATTACTATTATTAATAATATTATTAATATTTCTATTATCATTTTTTCATTTTATACTGCTAGATCACACCGGCACAGGCACACCTATCAACAAAAGATATACTGTTATAAAATAAACATGCATACTTTGTTTCAATAAATACTTGTGTTTCTTTTATCGATGAGTTAAGTTGATTAGTTGAATTCTTCTTGATCTTTATAGAACCGTTCAAAAATAAACAATTCTTTTTAAACTTTACAGTTTTTAAAGGTTTTTTTATACCAATGTAATTTTTTTTCTCATTATTTTATTAACAGTATTAGGTGGATTGAAAAATATGTCGTTGTTGGTCGTACATTTATTTCATTTTTAATATTTTTTTGTTTATTTTATATTTACTAATTTAAATTTTATGCTAAAAACATCTTTCGGTAGTAGTGAAGCCAAACGCGGGCCTGAATATAGTGCCGGTGATGGAGATCGAACCCACACCTACCTAGGTTTGAGTCGAGCGCTGTACCGCTAAAGCTTTTAATTTACTTAACACAGTTTTCAATTACGGGTGGTTTAACGGCACAACGCTTAAATTTGGACCTCGGTGGACATGGGCTCGAATTCCACCACGGGCATTAAAATGCTAAAATGTCTACTGCTGATAGATGCGTTTACCGCACAACATTTAAAATAGCAAAGATAAAACATAAATAAACAAAATAAAGCTGATTACGTAGAATTGGACACAAATGAGTTACTAATAAAATTATTTAAAAATTGATATAAATTAAAATAAAAAACACTTTTATTTATGCATTTACGTTTATAAAAATATTTTACAATAATTTTGTATTTATTGATTATAAAATTTTATTATTGGTGTGTAATTGAAACAATGTAATTTTTAGTTGCAACGATGAATTTTAATTATATTTTGTGCATTAAAATCCTAAAAAATGACATCAAATATTTAATCAAAACATAGTACAATATAATTTCTTCTTATATAGATTATCTTGTTTCTTTTTTAAATCATATCTAATTTATTTTATAATTTGTGTAATACTGGATTTAACCATAAGATAATTAGAAAACAATATTTTTGATTAAATTAAATTAAATACATGCAATATTTAAACCAAACATTGAAAATTCAATTTACCGGAAACTAGATTTTCATATATAAGATCAAACTGTGTATATATATGCACATTTTTTAAAGTTTTATAAAAAAAATTATTTCTGTCTAAATAATAACAAATAAAGGCATTATCAATACAATTTATGATTGTACATTGTTATATTTATATGAATGTTTTTAAAAATTATTCAATATTTTGAATAAATACATTTATTTTATTAAGTATATTAGGCATTAGCTTTGTTTATTAATGAAATAATTTTTTGGATGCATTAAAACAGCTCATTAAAGTAAAATGAGGTCAGCCTTTTTTAAATGAAAATATAAATTTAACAAATATAACTTGTACTTAGAAATTTAAACAACTATTAATATGCATTCTTTTTTAAGTTGTACATTATTTATTACAATTAACGTTTGTTTAAATATTTTAGTAAATGTAACATTTAGTATAATTATGAGACGCTCAAAAAAGCTGTCGTATTATTATTTTTTCTTCTTGCAGAACTACAGTAGATCAGAATTTTTAAACCTGATCGAGAAACAATAATTGTATTTATACACCAAAAATAATATTGGAAAACTTTATACTATCGTTGCATAAAATAATATTACGAAATGCATTATTTAACTCCAAAAGTACAATATCAAGTCTTTGATAAGTCATATAACTTTCAGTAACTTGTTCCAGATAAAGAAAACATTCCATAGATTTTTTATATTTAATTGCAAAATATTTAAATAGGAATATTAGCATTTTCTATTATAAATTAAAAAAACAGGTTCACTTTGTTTATTCAGTATTATTATTGTTATTATTGTTACCAATATTGCTGATGTTTTTATTATTATTATCATTATTATCATTATTATTATCATTATTATTATTATTATTATTATTATTATTATTATTATTATTATTTTATACATTAACATAAAACTTTTTTTAATTTGTGTATGTTAAATACATTTCTTCTTTTAAATTAAAAACTTTTTATAGTTTAGCAAAATATAATTGGTTGAATGAGTTCGAATCCTACCACCGGCACCAAATGCGGGCCCATTTTTGGCTTCGCTAAAATATTTATTGTTTTAAAGATGTTACCTGTAAAACATTCAAAGTAGTAAAAATAAATAAAATAAAATAGCTAAAGCATACAATTAGAATTGCAGACAATAAACAAACGTATTTAGTTGTTTAAAATTTTAAAAGTTAATTATTACTGTTTCGAGAAATGCCAACTATATTTTAGTTAAAATACTTTTGTTTCTAGTAAAACAATGAAAAACAGATTTGTTTTTCCAATTTTTCGGCTTTCCTAAAATGTCCACTGTTGAAAAATGCGTTTCCTGTAAAACATTTAAAGTAGCAAACATAAATAAATAAAATAAAATTGACTACATAGAATTGGACACAAATGTGTTACTAATAAAATTATTTTAAAATTGCTAAAATAAATTAAAATAAAAGACATTTTTATTTATAAATTTACGTTTATAAAAATATTTTACAATAATTTTGTATTTATTTATTATAAAGAGGGATATTTGCCGTAAAAGATTAAAAGTAATAAACATAAAAAATAATAATTTGTACAGTCTGTAAATTTAAAGCATTGGGTTCTCTTTATAATTTCAAATAAAAATAGTAAGTGTTTACACCGAACAAATGTTGGTACATGCTTGGTCAACAATTCTCGGTAACAATTTTGCATCTCAAAGCAATTATATTTATCCAGTACTTAGCTAACCGACTTAGCAAGTCTTTGTTTTAAAATTTTAAAGCATTGGGTTCACTTTATATTTCTAAATAAAAATAATAGAAAACGTAAACAGTTTACATCTCCCATTATTTTTACGTTAAATTACACATTGTTTTTTTCTTGTTTATCTTTTAACCCATTTTTGTACAGTCTAAATTATTAATTCTGCCTTTCAACTATACCCTATTTTTATACAGGTTTGGAATTGGTTACAATTAAGTTAAAACAAACAGTAATGCAATTAATTATTTTCAACTTAATGGATTTAAAAAGTATTTAAATGAAACAAAAAATTTTTAATACATACAACTATACATTATTAAGTCCTTTCCTTAGTAATTGTTTCATTGCACATATTTTTAGTTGTTATTATCAAAACTATTATAACTTTGAAGTTTTTAATAAATAGTAATGTCCCAATAATTTTTAATTTTTACAAAATGAACATTGTATTAATGTAAAGTTTTTTATTGCAAAAATTCGTAATTCTTATTAAACAAATTGTCTTTGTATTAATTATGCATAGTGAAAATAATTATGTATGTACAAAGATGTTTATACATTTTATTTAAAGTATTTTTAATAAGAAAATAAAAATTTATTAAATAATGTTTATTTTTTTAAATAAATATTTTACAACTGCAATAAATTTTGAAAATATTAATTTGTTGCTAACTATACAGCGTTTACATTTTAGTAGTAAACCGGTTGTGGAGGTTTTAAAAATATATTTCAAACTATTTTAGACAATGTAATAATTTACACTGACTTTAGTAATTTAAAATGTGTTATTTAACTTAAATCAGTTTAACATTATATTTATTTTAATTTATTGAAAAAAATTGACATAAGTAAAAACATCAATTTTTTTAAATTCAGTTTTTTAAAGAACAAATTGAAGAATTGAAGAATACTGCATATGTATATATGACTATATATAACTAATATACAATTCTTCTGTAAGTTATTATAATATTAATGTAATATTAATAATATTATAAATGTTTAGACATTACAAAAAGTAGATAACCAAATGATTAATAATTCAAAAGAAATGTTTCCCAATGCAAAAAAAAAACGTATTTTTATTTAAATATTTTCTCATGCTGGTTTGTTATCACTTTCTGCAAACATTTCTTACGGTACAAAATTCTAATTGTTATATTTTAAAACATATATAAATAATTAATATAAATGTATACTAAAAAGTAAAACAATTTGAAAAACTAATTTTGGCCTGTTGAGACTGAAAACAAAATGAAAAATTTAGGTAAATTTTTAACCGCTTCTAGGCATCAAATTTATTTTCATTGTGACTAAAACGCTTCGACTAACAAAATAAAATTACTCAACACATTCTTAAGCGTTGAAAAATAAGGTAATACAAAGTTACAAAATACATTTAATGTAAACGAAACACTTTAAAACATTGTTGCTATGTAAAAAAACAGAATAAAAATATAAAATTTAAATTTTATTTTATTTTTGTATACATTTTGAAATATTATATTTAAAAATAATTATATAGCAGGACATCAGATGTAGCTAAAGCCCTAGGCTTAAAGCTGGGTAAACATTATTATTATTATTATTATTATTATTATTTATGGTTATTGGCTTAGATACTTCAGTAGAAGTAGCTTTCAGCACACAAAAAAATATGTACAATTATAAAAATACAATACAATTAGCAGTGTGTAACATCAGTCCAAAAATAAATAAGTAAAGTAAGGTTAAATTACATAGGCTAAAAGAAGAAAAAAACTCAAAATCAACGTATATTAAAAAGTCATGTTCAATATGATATGCGTAAAGAGCCATGTTATTTTTAGGGGACACTATGGTTAATAGTGTGCAAATATGTCAGTATACATGAAATGCGAATGACTCATCACTCATGAGTGAGTATGGCTAATAAAATAATACCCTGGATGAAGGATAATAAATGGTCACAAATTAAAATGGGCAGATTACAAACAACGGTAGTTGGTCAGACCAAAGAAAACAAAAACATACTCATGATTTGGATAGGCTAATGTAAAGGTCACTTTGAACTTTGTTGGGATTGGATAGTAACCTTGCTAAATACGGCAGACATGAATTTAAGTACTCATTGGTTCTGCACTTAACGTGTATATGTGATCTTCTTGTCATTCCCGATGCAAAT
This sequence comes from Cardicola forsteri, assembly GCA_025895645.1. Lineage (NCBI taxonomy): Eukaryota > Metazoa > Platyhelminthes > Trematoda > Strigeidida > Aporocotylidae > Cardicola > Cardicola forsteri. Next base: position 455,555 of record JAKXYG010001092.1, on the reverse strand, counting down.
GATTTGCTGAAATCACGTGGGTCAAAGTTTCACCACTGGCGCTGTACATGTAAGCCCTCATCGGGCTTCACTAAGTGTTCGTTTGCTGTAAAACATTTAACCAAAAAAAAGAAATAAATTTAAAAATTAATATATTGTTTTAAAAAATCAGCATAATGATTTGTTTAATTCAACTTCCAAAAAATTCGAGTGCACACAATGTAGACAAACGTTTCCTTTAATTAGAAATGCAAAGAAACGTAAATAAACAATATTTATTCTAAAAGTGCAATTTCTTAAATATCGTTTTTGTTGCCTACTTGTTTGATTGAAAACATTTTTAAAAATGGGTATGTTAATGATCCTGAGGATTTGAATAATGCTTATATAAGTGTCAATTTCAAATAATTATGATATTCCTGACTGCTCCTCCATCTAGACTAATAACAACAGGGTCGGAGTGCACAGTGGTATAACTGGGTTTTCGCTACGACTGATGAGTGCGAGTCTACATCCAAGGTACTTAAAAGGTATCTTAAGGTATACCATATGTAGCCGTTAAGCTAAAGGAAATAACCCTGGCAAAAATCAGGCAATCTCGTCAATCTTTGCAAAACGTAGCGCCGCCACAAAAAAATTCTCTATTTTTACCACCGTTAGCAGTCTAATATATTAAATTGAAAGAGTTGGTCATGTAATTTTTTTAAATGCATATTTAAAATTTTCTAAGTGAGTCTACTATGCTGACACAAATATTAAGATAAATTTTGAGAACATACTACGAGTATTATTATAACAATGAGTTTTATATATAATATAATAAAACATTTTTTTAATGTTTAGTTGAAAGTAAAATGTATATTTATTATTAATAAAAACGTTTTCCTAAAGCCATCACTAAGACTTTTGCAATTTGTAATAATTTATTGAATACCGATATTCTACTTATAAATTATGAGTAGTTTAACATATTGTTTTTCAGAACTATTAAAATCAAACAATATAAAATAATTGCTTATTTTTAATCCTTTAAAGCAGTACATTTTGTACAAAACTCAAGCTGAAATGTACCTTAAACGCCTATACATTTAATGCAGAAAGTGAGACTCAATTTTAACCAATTTTTATTGAAATAACTATCATATCGTTGCACTAAAGAAACTGCAATTAACATCAAATCTGAAGTGAATAAATATTTTGCTTCTCCCAATTGTAATAATTTACATTTTGTTTATCGGTTAGTTATATAGCCTCTTATTCAATGTTTGTCTCCTATACAAACCATCTCTTTATTATTATTATTAACTTATTCATCAAATTAGATGATTGACTTCAATAAATTTATAGGCATAAAAACGTAAGAGGAATGAAGTTCATTTTGGCTGATAGACGGCATCCTTGTGACGTCGCCACTGTTTGCAAGGATTGAAAAAAATAGCTATTTTTGTTAGAGTTATCTTTGTTGGCTCAACGACTACAAATTATTTACGTATACCCTAAAATATTTTTTTGGAGGTATATTATTCCACTCACCCATCAAAACATAAGCCAAGTTATACCACTATGTAATCGGTCCCTGGTGTTAGTTCAGGTATTTAGGTGTATCTAATCCCAAATAACCCACGTGGAGGTAACAGCCAGAAACATGACCATCATCAAAAATTGAGACCTTACAAAAATTACTTAAATTTGAAGTATCAGTGACATATCAGAAAACTGTAAATAAATACAAGCGTTACTCGAGTACTCAAAATCATTAATATCCCTACCCAATATACTAATCCATACCCATTGTCAAGAAATTTCAAAATAAGCATTTTTAATATAAAAATAAATCACAAACTTAATTACATTAAAAAAACTAGTTTAAACAATACAAAAAAGATCATTATAAAATTCAAGAAAGTAATCCCAAATAAATCGATCTTGGGTATTTTGAGTGCAGCTTAGACCATTGTACTATCACATCAGCGCAACGACAGTGATACAATATTTTTCCTGATAAAGACAAAGTTTCAGTGCGACATATACTTTCCACAAACACTATTTTTGTGTTAAATCGAAGCAAAATTATCTACAACCAAAAACAAACAAAATGTATTATAAAGATGTTCCATGTGTTGCTCATTTTTAAATCTAGCTAATATTATTCTGCTATTCGCATACATCCAGTACTTTAAATTAAGAAAATAAAGAAAAAGCTTTATTCAAACGCCCGTGTATTATCCAAAAACGTTTCTAAACTGTTTTTTTTTCAATTTACACAATATTAACATAAGTAAAATCATATATAGCATATTGATTTACTTTATGCATAAAGAGCACAATGGCTCACATTTTTAAACTGAGGGATCTGAAATCAATCTTTTGAATATTATCACCTGTTTAAGCCTAAACAAATTGACACTATTACAGTTCTAAAATGTATGCATCTATAGAACCAATTAGTCTTAACCTAGATACCTGATTTGGATGTTCTTCTCAAAACATCACTGATTTAGATTTTATAAATCATGAAGAAGCCTAATTGAACAATCTTTATTTTTAATCTAAACATAAATAACTTAACATTTTGTATATTTATATTGCTATCCAAAATTTATTTTTAGTAATGCATTTCGACCTTGTTGAAATAACAGAATAAACAAGTAGTAGACTTTAAATTAACATTAATCCAAATATCTGGGATGCTAATGATCCTGAGGATTTGAGTAATGCTTATAAAGTCTCAATTTCCAATAATGGTGATATTCCTGACTATTAGTCCTCCACGTGGTGCATCCTGGACTAGGTGCCCCTAGACATCTAGACTAATAACAGCAGGGACCGAGTGCACAGCGGTATAACTGGGCTTCCGCTACGGCGGGTGGGTGCGAACATACACCCAGGATACTTAAAAGGTATCTAAATGTATACGTATATCATATGTAGCCCTTGGGCTAAGGGAGATAACCCTGACAAAAAATCAGGCGGCCTCGTCAATCTTTGCGAACAGTGGCGACGTCACAAGGATGCCGTCTACCAGCCAAGAAACTTTGTTATTCTTCCACGTTTGTCTACGCTTGTCAAGCCATCGAAATCGATCGTTCTACATGTCGTATAAATATGGGAAATAATGAAGAGGTGACCACGTCACCAACCAAAATAATAAATAAAAATAATAATCCAAATATTTATATTTGAGTATACCATTATTAAAACTGGTCTTCTAGTTCAATAGATTAAGATCCAAAACGCTCAGGTAAAAACAACCAAACAACAATATTCTAATTACTTTTTAAGAATTAAAGAAATAAAACCCGTAGATATGGAATATATATAAACTTACACGAAATAATAATACCACAAAACAAACAGGTATACAAGTTCCTGGACCATTACACAAAACCTAAAAATATTATGAAAATAAACTTGAATAAAAATCTGCAATTATTAGAGTTAAGAAAAAACAATAATAAACAATTTTACTCACCAATCTGGGATTATGATAAAACACAATTGGTATCGTTGACACTAACGAATATATTAACGTAAAAATTGAACTGAAAAACGACTGTTTAACTTCTCTTGCCCTGGGGATAAATTCAACACTAGTCTAACAATAAAAACAATGTTACAAAATTCAAAAACCAATAAACAGTTCAATAATTTAGAACTCAACAACAAAATAACAGTTAAAATCTGATTTCATGAAGTCATTTTCAACTCAAATACTATATATATATATATATATTATACTAATACTAAACATTATCAAACTTTTATCTATTTTTTTATAACTATCCAAAACTTGAACTATTATTTCAGTAAACTTTCAAAAAACTTAATCAATCTAATTGAAATTGTTTGATATCGATATGGTTTCAATTATTTTATTACTTAAGAATAAAAACCTGGAAAACAAACAAGTACGAAACTTGTTGGATACATATAATTTTGCTATAATTTCAGTATAATCAAGAAACAATATCTTTAGTTAACTGAATGTGTATTAAGTAGTTTACCAACGTGTAAAATTAGAATAATAACCGAGGCTTAATCACTACTTACATAAAAATATCAACAAAACATTATATTAACGTATTAACATCTCATCAATTTATTTAAAGTAAAAATGCTACATTAAAGGTTTGCATTAAATAGAATAACTGCAATTCAAAATATAATTTACATTTTCATAAGTGTTAACTATTAAATGTACGTTTAAAAAAATTATAATTTTCGAATATTTTTAATGAATTTGGATAAATCTTAGGATAATAAGTTAATAATTTTCTTCCAAAATATAAATATATAGGAATTACTTTAAAAAATACTAAATATGCAATGTTGAATACTATAAATAAATAATAAAACCTTAAAATAACGTGCAATAAAAAACAGAAATATTACCTTAATGGAATTAGAACAATTTGTCAAATTTGCAATCTTATTTTTACTCAATTCATCAGTGTTAGCCAATACAAAAATGCGAGGATTATATCGTTCAGTAAGAACAGAAACATATGACATCATTTCGTGTGTATGTCCACCTTTATCATTAAATTAAATTACTGTTCACCTACCCGAACCCAAAACAATCATAGTAGAAATTTGACCATGTTTAGTACGATGATATAAAAACCAAAATATACTTAAAACACAAAACAACAAAAACGTAAATAACTGTAAATAAATTTATTCAACTGTATTTTACCCAAGACATTTAATCGTATTCAAGTCAGACAATAAACTAGTTTCATATAAACGCCAAGTTTTCTAAATTAAAATTAAACCAGTATATAAATAACTAAATAATAACATTCATAAATATCTTAAAACATTAAAGCATCTTAAATTATATTAAATAAATAACAAAATTTTAGTGTATTGTTTTAAATAGAGCATCAATACATTTAATAAAAATATTAATACAAAATTAATAACTCCATTTTCAAATGCGGTATTGGTATTAAATCAGAATAACAAAAATGAAATATATTAAACAAATACAATAGATATGTCAATTATAAACAGTTATTAGTATTTTCCTCATTTAGTTTTAAATTAAAAAAGTTTGCTTAAATTAATCGTTTTCATATTTACAATGTATCAAAAAACTAATACTAAAACGATTATTCAAACATGTAAACACAAACATGTAAAATACTACGTAACGCTGAAACTCGAAATTACATTTTTATTTTCACCTTTAAAATTTACTAATTTAAAAACAAAAAACACACCATAAAATAAAACGTTGTTTTATTTTATTTTTTATTTTTATAATATTGTAGTATATTTTTTTATTATAATTTTTTTATAAAATTCGTTTATAAGTTGAGTAGGTCATAACCTTTAGAAACTTGAATCTTGTCAGTTTTAGTGAAAAATAAAAAGTAACATAAAATAAAAAATTTTGAAAAGGAAAACACTTAAGACTTAAGATAAAAAAATATATAGTGGCAAATGGTTAGATTAGTAATTAGAAACAGTAAATAAAATGATATTAGGTATGAAAAGAAATTTTAATTATAAAATAAAATTTATAATTATTTTAAATTCTTTTTACTTACTGTTTTTAATTTTTAATTTAATCCATTTTAACACCTTCCTTTATTTTTTATATCAAAACCAAAATGGGTTCTGCTTACTCAACTTGTTTAAAATTCTAAATTTTTATTTTATTGACCTGTTTTTATTTTACATTTTAAATTTTTTAAATTTATTTTATTTTTCTCTTTTTTCCATTTTTTAATGTTTACTCAATATTCAAAGGATGGTTGAACTGAGTACCAAAACTTGCTTGTTTTATCCTACTTGTGCACCAATTCTCATTTTAAAACAAAGTTTAAATTTTCAGTATTATTGTTAGTTGTTATTTGCACGTTTGTATTTATACTCGTTTAATTCATGTTGTCTAAATGTAACTAGTGCCTTAATTGTCGGATTAATTGGTTAATAAAAACATTTTTACTAAATTATTTTAATGTAAATAATTACGTCTCAGTTACAGGTTACAGGTTGGTTCACGAGTTGAGTAGGAGACAATCTCCTTTTGATCCTCGGTTCAAATCTATCGTCAATATCGTATTAAAAAAAAAAAATTTAAATTTAAAATAAAATAAATCACCAGAATGAGATTAAGTTTTATTCACGTAAAATTGACTAGAGCGTAATTATCGTAGGCAGCCTTAAAAGCCGATACCGACTTAGCATTAACTACCTTTGTGAGTAGACTGTTCCAAGCATTGATAACTCTCTGAGAGAAATGATGGAGTCTTAGCCTAGAATTAACTCTAAACTTACTCAATTTAAGATTATGCCCTTTGCAAGAGTTCATCGTTAGTGAGAAGAAAGATGAGTGAGGGCTTGTTGTTAAATATTGATATACCAAAATGAGATCACCCTGAAGCCGCCTATCACTTAGAGGAAATAGTTTTAACGAAAAAAGCCTGTTTTGATAAGGCAAACTCCTTAGAAACCTAGGTAATTTAGAAATAGCCTTTTGGACTTTTTAAAGATTATAAGAGTCGGCCTTTAAAATAGGAGCAGTGACCTGTGCACAGTATTCTAAATGAGGCCTGATATAAAGCATGTAAAGTAGACAAACAGTCCTCGGGAAGAGACAACTTAAATTTCTTTTAAAAAATTTAATTAGTCGATAGCAAGTTTGAGTGGCTTTAGAACGATGGCTTGTGAACTTAAGCGCAGAATCGACAACCACTCCCAGGTCTTTTATGGAAGTAACCGAATCTATCGATTGAGTGTCGTGGTTAGGCATTGTAAAGGCATTTCTGGTTGGTTTACCAAAAAACATATGCTTACACTTGGCTAAATTTAAGGGGAGAGAGTTTTTGACAGCCCAGTTACAGATGTTGTTAATATCAACCTGGAGTTAAACTGGATTAGCCCCCCAGATCTTAATATCGTCAACAAACAACAGGATGTTGAACAGTTAAAATGTTAATTGCTATATTAAATGCATTATTTATAATTTATTGGTTAAAGTTAAATTGATTAATTTTATTAAAATATAACTTTAAAATGCACACACTCGCTCCCTCTCAATCTTTCAAAATGTAAGCATACTAGCTTTGGTAAACCTTCGGAAAACACTTTTAGAGCATCTCCTTTAAATGACTCTCTTATTACAACGGTACTATCTATTAAAGATTTAGGTGTAACTTTCTCTTCCTCTCTTCATTTCTCTGCCCATCATACTCTTGCCGCGCAAAAGGGTTTTAGGTTAATCAACTTCTTTAAGCGTACTTTTGGGAATATTTCCATCAGTTGTACACGTCTTTTATATATGCTCTATATTAGGCCACATCTTGAATATTGTATTCAAGTTACTTCTCCTATCCTTAAACGAGACATTCTTAAACTTGATCAAGTTCAAAGAAAAGCCTCTAAAATACCTAAAATTCTACATAATGTTGATCATATAAATCGACCAAAAAGGTTAAAGCTTTTTCCGTTATCAGATAGAAGACTCCGAGGCGACCTTATTTTAGTTTATCAATTAGTTCATTTCGGGCGTAGTGCATCATTTTTCGTTCCCTCACAGGAAATGTTAAGGGGTCATAAGTATAAGTTTTATAAGCCTAGAGCTTGTACTCGTCTCCATAGTTGTTATTTCTCCCATAGGGTCATTTCTGCTTGGAATAATTTGCCATTCCATATTATTTCAGCCCCTTCTCTAGATTCTTTTAAGCAAGCCTATGATAAGCATGCCCTCCTTAATTTTATTTAGCTTTTATTTATATTTCCCCAGTTTTATTCTTTTCCCTCCCCCAGATATATTGATATTTCAGAACCGAGGATCAAAAGGAGTTTCTCCTACTAATTTCGTGAATTATCCTGTATTCCGACTCCATAATTATTGTGTTTTGCGATAAAAACAATAATGTAACATTGAGTTAGTTCATTTTTACCACTACATTGAGGTTTATGAAATAAGTTATAATGTTTTCACAAATTCATTATTTAAACTACATTGATAAATATAACGATAGCTTCAAAAATCACCTTTTAACATTACATTTTCTAATATTAAAAACCAGATATTATTTTTGAATACAATCCAGTTTGTGCTTAATACAAAAATTTTAAATTACTAATACATCACGTCACGCCACACGCCCATTGGAGCGTTATTCATCCTTTTCGTCTTTTTTGAAAATTATTACAGTTTTTGCATTGTCATAATATTATTATTATTGTATATTTATAATTTTTGCTCGTTTTCTATAATTGTTACTTTCCACTATCTGCCTTGATTTTGCCTTAATCTCAAATTTTTTAATCTGCAACTAATCCCCCTTCACCTCACCATCCGTTTCATATTTTTCCCTGAATCTACCTAACGTTTTTAAAAAATGAACCTAGGATCAAAAGAAGTTTTGCTTCTACTCAACTCGTGTATCAACCTGTAATACATTGGAGATATTACCTTAATATTGTATAATAAAACAGTCTATTTTAAATTATACAACCGCCGGAAAAGCTAAATAACTGCTTTAACTACAAATTAATTCTCACTATTTTAAATAGAAAGGCACTACGTACTTTTAACAATTTCAACTGTTCACCTATTTGCTAACATAGGCATACGTAGCTCATTCACTTGCATAAAAATAATTCACATGTTGAGGTTTTATTCTTCCTGTATTTATTTATTTAGATTGCGAGTAGTAAAAAAACTTGAGCTTTTATATACATATATATATATATATATATATATAGTATATACTTTATTCAACAAAAACACTACTCGATTTCACATTATTTTGGTTGTTACTGACTGAATGTTACACGGGAAACTGATTTTAAGCAAGTAAACATTTGACGAAGCCAGGAGGGCTTAATATCTAGTACCGGTAGCACCAGTCGAATTTATGCCTACCAAAATAAAAGCCTAACTTTGTACCAATAAAACCCCCACAATATACATACGTATTATTTTAGGATTGTTGAACTCACCATACCTAGATGATTCTGAAATAGTTGAGCCTACCAATCCTGAAATCCCGAACTTGAGCTCTTACTGGCAAGTCAATTTTATCTTTATCTTGACCAAATGTACAGATTATTGTCGTATTTAATTCTTATAACAATCACTACTCTGATAATGTATTACACACTAAATTTGATTTCAACAAAAAATCTGAATAAAAATCAACAATATATGCTAAAACAAATTAAAAACCTATAATTTAAAATATTTATGTACAAAAAAGAATAATTTGTTATAAATATCGAAAAATCAAATCCTTTGAAGTTTTTGCAATTCTCGGTTCTAGTTTGACTGGACATCTAAGGACCAACGAAAGCATTTCTTCACTGTATCCCACCAAAAAATACATTTCACTAAAACTCAAACGTTCTAATAAAACAAACGAAATTCGAATCAGATTGTATTGTCGCTTGATAATAATCTATTTTTAAACAGATAAAAAACACACCAAAGCATTTTTAAAAGCATAAATAACTAAAAATGTCAAAAATGTACAATATAATAAAAACTGTATACTAACCCAAATAATACATATCTATATAAATAATTTAATAATCTTAATTTAATCAAAATTAGATATAATTAAATAATGTAAACCCAACTTCCAAACCCGTAGTTTGAGTCAAGTTTTGGTTTAAACAACCTAACAGTCTTAAAACAAATAGGATCAATAGTTTGTCCCATAAAACTTCCAACTTAAAGAAGATAGTCAAATAAGTAGTCCCTAATTTATTTAATTAACCAAATTAATATTGATTATGCTATATATTATATAATATAATTATTAATGCAAAATCATCGTTAAACCAAACCTAAAATGCATGATTTCTAAGATATATGCTAATGATCCTGAGAATTTGAGTAATGCTTATAAAGTCTCAATTTCCAATGATAGTGATATTCCAGACTGCTCATCCTCCACGTGGTGTATCCTGGACGATGTACCTATAGGCATCTAAACTAATAATAGCAGAGACCGAGTGCACGGCAGTATATCGGGGTTTTCACTAGATTCCCGTTCAATGGATGGATGCTATCATACATACAAGATGTTCAAAAGGTATCTCAAGATATCCATTTACCATATGCTACCGGTTACGCTTGTGAATCCGTCAACTGTCAACCCTAAAAAGATGGCCTCGTTATTTCCTGTAAACACTAGCGTCGTCGCAAAAAACGGCCTTCTAGCTAAAAAACTTCATTTCTTCTTCCAAGTTCAACCCGCATCTGAATTCGAGAAGCTATTTAAACTTGGAATTAATGAAGAGGTAGCTCTGCCACCAACTTATGTTATGTTATATTATACGGTCAAATATTGTAATAAATCAATGTTCAAAGTTTTCAATAATAATAATAATAATAATACCTCACTGAGTACAAAAGTAGGAAATGTTCCTGTTATAAACCCTCTAATAAAACGATCATGTAAAGTAATTTCCGAAGTATATTGATTCTCGTCTTTCAAATTAGATGTATTCCACGAATTCCAAGACTTCATAACTCCAATTTGATGTGGTTTCCTAGTTCGCTCGTACGTAAGAGGAATTGAACTGTTTTTAGAGCGACGGACCACACCCGTTGATGTATTTTTGCTGCGACAAACATTAATAAGAATCCGTTGACCCACATTTTTCAAGTTACCAATAGATTGGTGAGAGTAACAAAACAACAGTAACATTTAAACTATTTTATAATCGTAATCTAAAATACAAACAAAAATTTATTAATATCTAAGAAGCAAACATGATACTCTAACAAACAAATCATTTTTAAACTAATATTTAAACATGTTCAATGTGGGTTTCAAAATTGGTTAACAGTTATAAGAAGTCAAATGTTAAAAAAATCTGCTTATAATAAACTGGCTTTTATAAAACCTATTTAGAAATCAGGCAGCAAATTTACTCGAAAGAGCTATGAACCGTTTGGCATTCTATCTATTCATAATAAAATATTAAAAAAACCTAATCAATACACATTTCTAGGAATTTAATCAATTCAGCGCAGCAAGGATTTATGCCTCGGTGTTTCCGTCTCAAATACCTGTTAAACTACACGTATAACCTCACTAGTATACTCGATCATATTCACCCAGTTGACACAATACAATTTAACTTTATAAAAGCTTTTGAAAAAGTCTCACGACTAATCGTTTGATCACGTTAATGCTTTCTAGTATTACTGGAATACTTTTCAATTGTATAGGTTTTCTCTTAAATCGCTATTTCAGTGTTAGAATAGAATGTGACTTATGTATCTTTACAAAATTACCTCCTGGGTTTTTCAAAAATCGGTAGTAGGTCTGTTACTATTCATAACTATAAATGACCTGCTATCAGTAGTTAATTATAACATCTTGCTATACAATGACAATATCAAAATATTAATGCTAAACTCCTACAGCAGGATAGCAATAATATTTACTGTTGGTTCGTAGTGTGCATTGACTAAATGTTTCTAAATGTAAACATATCACCGATAAAAAACGGTGAAAAAATATCTACAACGTTTCAACAATGAACGGTCAAACCATTGAACTAAGGCTAATAAAAACTTAGTTATTGTTCAGTCCCTCAATTCACCTTCCTTTTCATTAAAAAATAACTCAAATCCGCTTTAAACTTTTTAAAGCGTATTCTAAACATTATCCGACCAAGTTGTGTTCATTAATTATGTACACTCTATAATAAACTGTATCTGAAATACTAAACTCAAAGCATTGCCTCATTTTAAAAGCGGACATGCACAAACTGTTTAAAGTCATTCAAGCTATTCTCATTGTGATAAAAGAGTACAAAACGACCTTAATTTTTTTTACTATCTTATTCATATATATATATATATATATATATATATATATATATATATATATATATATATATATAGAGAGAGCAGCTAATTCTAATCCACTTTAACTTATCCGTTATACTCCATTAGTAAATCCTATTTAAAAATAAAGCTTTTTTAAACTGTAAATGCAACTCTTAAAAATAAAACTTAACCAATCGTTGTATTAAATGCCGTTTTAAAAATATACGGAAATTTTAAATGTTTCCGAAAAAGTATTCAAATCATTATAAAAAAGAAAGCAACATATAATTTAAAATAATTATAACTCAAAATAAATGTCAACATTGTCATATTCAAGGGCATTATATTATTCAATTATAATAAACTTATACTTAGTAATGTAAATAACAAGCACAATTACTTAGAATTTTGACAGTTTCTAATATAATTTAATGCATTAAATAAATAAAATATAAAATGCAATCATACTAATACATTTTTCAAACAATAAAAGAAACTATATGGATATAAAAATTATTATTAATACGCTTTTAAATAAATATAGCTGCCTTAACTGTAAATAAAATAAAATTATAGCATAGTATTAAAATTTATCAAATATAAACAAAACAGATTAAAACAAAGTATAATTTAGTTATTATAAATTAAAATATTAAAAACAGTTAATCAGGGCAAAGAAGAAATTGGGGGAATAAGCTTATCAAGGTAAAAATTACTTTAATTAACATAAAGCAACAAAAAGCAATAAAATTTATTATTAAAAGTCAGCAAAATTTATGATAGGAATAATATTACTATCATTATTATTAACAACTGATATTATTTTTTAAATAACTTATTCAGAAATTAATTAAATATTTGTTAATATGTAATTTTTATTTAACGGTTACTGAAATTTTAAACGAATGTTAATTTATTATAAAATTAAAATTTTATTAATTACAAATTTGTATTTAAAAAGTATATAATTAAATACATTTATTGAATTTTTTTTCTATTTTTAATTTTTTTTTTAATTTAGTAATTTAACTACTTTAAAAAAAAATTAGATTACGTATTTAAAAAATTAATATTAAAAAGCATAATTTTAATTTGTATAAATTAATAAATACCAAATTTTAGTACTAGTTGAGTTTTTAATGTTACTACTTCAATGTTTTACAGAAATATAAATAAAAACAATTTTTATTTGCTTTAAAATAGTACAACTGAAGCATAAAATAATTCAAAATTGCATTTATTAATAAGTATAAAATACTAAAATTTAAAACATTTTATTAGTTTATAAATTATATTTACACAAATAATAACAATTCCAACACCTTTGATTTTCTGGATTTCAAGATTTCATGATTGTACACGAGTTGAGTAGGCCAAAACGCCTTTTAGTACCCGGTTCTCAAATTGTCTCAGATTTTTATGAAGAAATATAAAATGGTTGATGGGGTAAAGGGGGACTAATCACAGAAAAAAATTGAAATTAAGGCAAAGTCAAAGTAAATAGTGGAAGTTAACAATGATAGAAATCGAGCAAAAATTATAAATATACAAAAATTGTAAAAAATCAAGTTACGTATTATTATCCAAAAACACTAATAATCTTCAAAAAAGACGAAAAAAGAATAGGATGAATAACGCTCCAATGGACGTGTAGCGTGACATGAGCCTCGCCTCGCGAGTGATTATAATACAAAATTTATTATTATTATTATAACTATTGTTATTTTTTATTTTTTATTTTCTTGTAAAATTAGGCGTTATCTGTTTTTTACTTAGTAAGACACCAGAAATACTGTAAAATAAAACAACACGCCTCAGTGACATTAGATTTTGTGATAGTTTACGGATTAACTGTTTAAAAACAAGCGTTATTTATCAATATGTTTTTAAGGGATTATTTACTTTATAATAATCAGATGAGATCTGTTAGATTTACTTTAATAATAAATTCACCAATGCTCCTGGTTTATTTAAAAACCTAGTGGATTTATTATTCAAGTGAATTTGACCATTCTAAAAATGTTATTCACAAAATTAAACAGTTATTTGCCAATCAAAATTAGTGAATAAAATATTAATAACGTTGATTTTTCTATATATTATTGGTAAAGACAGAAAGACCGAAATTGATGACTCAAGTCTACCTCTGGCGGACCTGATGTTATTTACCCACATGTCCTAAAGGAATACGCTAGCATAATTGTCTCTATATTAACTAATATTTTTAACCATTTTATTAGCACTGGGACTTTACCTAGAGTTTGGAAGCAGGCTTTCATTAGGCCTATTTACAAATTTGGTAATAGATTTTCACCGATTAACATCCTGTCTGCTCTTATCAAAGTCCTAGAAAAACTAATTAAGTAACATCTAATAAACTTTCTCATTAAGAAAAAGTTGATTCACCCGGCCCAATATACGTTTATGACACAGAGATCCTGTTTCGTGAACTTATTATCTTGTGCAAATAGTCTCACATACCTTTTAAAATAGGGTATTACGACTAATGCAATTTATTTTGATTTTGCTAATGCTTTTGACAAAAACCCTCACCAGTTATTATTAAATAAGCTTACTTTCTTAGGTATTTCCAACCCCTCTTCATATAAATCAGGAAATTTTTTAGTCAACTGTAGTTTCAGGTTTCAGGTTTCAGGTTTGTACAAGAGTTAAATAGGAGAAAAACTCCTTTCAATACTCTGTTCAAGGTATCAAGCATCAATGAAAAATAAATAAATAAAAGATAGAAGTAAATTACAAAAGAAAATCATTAAGTAAACTTGAGAAGGTAAAATTTGTCATATGCAGATTTAAACGCCTGAAGGGAAGGGGCTAGAACGACATGCGGGGGCAGGTTATTCCATGCGGTGATAACTCTAAACGAGAAATGATGAAGTCCTAATCGGGATTGAGCTCGCGACTTGGAGAGCTTAAGAGGGTGTCCTCTGCGGGAATCATGGGAGAGGGCAAACATGTGCTTAAGATGGGTAAAGTTTAAGAGTTTGAAAACTAGAATAAGGTCGCCCCGGAGTCTCCTATCTTTTAGTGGGAAGAGACGAAGCGCTTCCATTCGCTTGGGGTAAGGAAGACTCTTTAGGGTGCGTGGGAGTCTGGTGAAGCTTCTTTGAACTTTGTCAAGTTTAACTATATCTGCCCTTAGGATAGGCGACGTTACTTGAATACAATATTCGAGATGCGGCCTAATGTATAATTGATAAAGAAGTCGGGTACAGCTAGCTGGAATATTTCCTAAATTACGCCTAAAAATTTCATAAGTCGATAGCAGGTTAACAATGCTCTGTTATGGTGTGACGAGAAGCTAAGGGATGAATTGAAAGTCACACCAAGATCTTTCACCGTGTCAACCGTAGAAATAGTCTGAGCACTAGGAACAATAAATCGGTTTCCTGAGGATTTTCCAAATGAGAAATGATTACATTTAGAAATATTTAGGGGGAGCGCATTATTCTTAGACCACTGGAAAATGTTAAGAACATCCTGTTGTAGTTGTTCAGGGGTTAGAACCCCAGATTTTAACATCATCAGCATAAAGCAGGATGTTGGATTGAACAACTGTGGGCAGATCATTGATATAGATATTAAAAGAAGGGGACCCAGGACAGATCCCTGAGGGACCCCCGAAAGAGATTGGGGGAGGAGGCTACACTACTTAGTTTGACACAGAACTTACGATTAGTGAGAAAGTCACGTATCCAGTCAAGGAGCAAAGGACTTATCCCAAAAGTTTTTAGCTTACCAAGTAGAGCTGAATGCGGAACTTTATCGAAAGCTTTGCAAAAGTTACAGTGTTAAACTCGGTTATTATATATCTCACCTGTGTGAGATTAGCTCCAAGGCCCCTAAAGGTTCGGTTTTAAATCCATTGTTGTTAAGTTTATTTATTAATTATTTATGTGCAGTAGTTTATTCCAACATCTTGCTCGATGCAGATTATATAAAAATTTGGAGGCTCCAACCCTAAATTTTTGCAATCTGATAGTCAAAATATATTTAACTGGTCCTAGAAAATAGGTTCTCTTTAAATTAATCTAAGTGTTTTTACTTACCTACTGAGAAACACACTTTCTATAACCCTTTGCCTAATTCCCTGTCTATTTTCAATGTGCATACCGTCAAGGATCTGGGAGTATTATTTAACTCTTCTCTCCAGTTCTCGGCGCACCATTCAAACAGAATTTGGATAGAGTTCCCCCAGCAACTACTCGTCTACTATATATGTTGTATATCAGGCCTCATTTTGAATATTGCGTCTAAGTTACGTCTCCCAAATTAAAACGTGATTTATTATTATTAGAGAAAGTCTACAGGGTTTAAAATGGTACTTGTCAGTGAACTCTTATTTTTAATTTGTGCTATTTTAACTTGAAAGTTATATTTTTTTCAACTAAGTAATTATGCTAAAATAATATGGACTATCGATACTTAAAGTTAATTGTGTTTTCACTTTTTTATAATTATAAATAGTTAAGTGTCTTGGAATTTTTTTGGATAAATTGCATTCAAGTGGGTAAATGGTGATAGTCACACTTAAATATTTTATACATATAAAGCTAAAAACATAAAACGATTACGCAACACACATTTCAAAAAATAATAATTTTGTTTACATAAGTTTATAAGTGTTTACATAACCCAGCACACGTCACTTCATACACTATATATAAAAAAATTGATCAGTTTTCATATTTTTTATGTATTGAAAATTTAACATTAATTATGGTGTGAAAAAGATCAAAGAATATTTTTAATTACTTTACCTTTCATTTTTGTTTTATTAACCTATCTAACATTAAACTTGAACTCTTGACCTTGGCACAATGTTGAACATATATATAGTGTGATTACAATGAGTTTAAATACTGGAAGCTATTTTTAAGTGTTATAAATTACGAACAAATCAAAAAAAGTCATAATATGGGTTTGACTGTTGAACAAATAACGGATTTATTTTATATAACTACAAGAACTGTATACTGTGTGTTAAAGGATTATACACGTCCAAGAACAGCAGGAACAGGACCTGCACCATCAACGAGCAAACGAGATGATACTTTTATTATCACCAAACTAAAAAAAACAGAATAAAACCTATCCAACAAATACAAAACGAAGAAGTACCCAATTTTTCATATTCACTTATTCGTAATCGGATGAAATCGGCTAATTTGCAGTTAAGGAAAACGCGAAAAAAGTTTCTTTTAACTGCAGAACATAGAAGAAAACGTGTGGAATTTGCCAAAACGTATGAAGACCGTCCATTATGTTTTTGGAGAACGGTGTTTTTCATAGACGAGTGTGCTTTGAAATATGAACCATGGGCAGTGCAGTCCACGATCATCTGTGGTCCCGATTTTCTTCAAGACAACAATTGCATTGTTAAAAAAGTTGTACATCCATCATGTCTTCATGGATATTTTGGAATTAAGTACAGGCAACTACCAAAATGGAGCGAAACGAGTAGTCATGTAAACAGCTCAGAATTTGTAGCTATTTTCAAAGAATTTTTCAAGTCTAAACTACAACAAAGGGCTTCAGGGCATTTGGTGGTTGTTCAAGATAATGCTCCGGTGCATACATCGCAAAAGGTAACTTGGTTTTTATCATAATCTAAAAATTATCCGATTTTTTTATTGTTTAGACCAAGGATTCTTTAAATAGCAAAACGCTGAGCTTTGTTCAATTGCTTCCATATAGCCCAAATCTCAATATAAATGAAATTTTTTTCAGTTATCTTAAACGAGAGGTGAATAAGACGGAAAATCGAGGTACATTCATGGAAAAAATCAATTATGTGTAAGACAATCGAATTCCACAGGATTATATCAATAATTTGGTCGATTCCTATCCAAAACGGTTAAAGGAAGTTATAAAAAGCATGGCTATCCCCTGAATTATTAACTTTGGACAATTGGTGATGTCTGTTTTATATATATGTACATATTTCATAATATAATTTATTTTTAAGCAAATAACGTAGTAGTTTTTTCATGTTGTCAAAATGTGTAAATTCTGGGTTTTTGGTCTAAGCGTAAATTTGATAATGCTATTTGCAAAAAGAAAATATTTTTAGTGTTTTGAATATTGATATTGCTAATGTGATGTTTAATGCTTATTTTAGTAAAATGTTGATGTGCCTAATATGCTTAAGTGATGTAAGGAAAGTCAATCAATTTCAATATGCTAATTTTGACAGCTCCTATTTTAGAAGAGGTTCACGAGACTCCCATAAGCTTTTAGACATCTCCCTTATATAGACAAGTTGATTAGCCTTAAGATTTTTTTTAAAAAAATAGGAGACTTTAAAGTGATTTAATTTTAGTCTATCAATTAGTTAAATCAGACTTTCCAAATCCCTACTTTACTAAATTAAAAGATAGTCATAGGGGATACACTTTTAAGTTGCATAAGGGTAAAACAGCATCACTTTTTCCACCAGATTGTTTTAGCTTGAAACAATTTTTTCTTCTACATTGTTAAGGCTTTTAGTTTTAATTCCTTAAAATCAGTTTATAATACGTTTGAACTTATCAATTATGTTTAATGTTTCCGCTCCTAACTATTCCACGGTTACCTTTGTGCTTCTTTATTTTGTTATTTTTGTGTTATTTCTAATTTTACCCCCTTATGTTTAATATTTTTAAACTAAAGATTATAAAGATTTTTTTCTAGGCAACTCGCGCATCAACCTGCAACCTACAAAATATTCGAACACGGATTTATGCTCTTTTAAAATATGGGATTTCTATGTTGTTTTTTATGTAACTGTTATCTTGTTGATCCATGCATTTTTAAAACAAAAGTTTTGTAATAATAATAAAACTCTAATTAAAATTAAAATTTATATATATATATATATATATATATATATATATATATATATTAAAAACGTTTTTAATAAAACTGCTTTATATTATAAATTAATATTATTACAATTAATTATAATTTTAATTAAACATTTAAAAATATTAAAATAAATAATTATATATATTTTTAAATTACTTGTTTTTGCATAGAATTTATCACTTTTACAATGTTAGCGTTACTCTGCTTTTCCTGAAGATGTTTCGGGTTTCATATTTGTACACGAGTTAAATAGGAGAAAACTCCTTTTAATACTCTGTTCAAAATTTGAAAAAAACATTTTTTGGATATTATTTAATACCTAATAAAATGCAAAGTAATTACGGAAGCATAAACAATCAATCTTTTGGTTGGTTCTAATTTGAATATTTAATTATTTCTTAAGATAATTCCAAAGTTAATGAAACTATACAGGATATTTTATCAAAATTAACAAAAATAAATTTTTTAAGTATGTTTTCTTGTTTTAACGATTTAGTAAATGATCTTGAGTCTTTTAACAAAAACATAAAAGCTACTGGAAGCTCAAGAACTAAATTGGACTTTTTGTAAGTGTTAGTATAAATAAATTTATTATTCAATGAAGACATAAAAAAGAAGGGGAATGTGTTAAAATAATTGAAAAAACGAAGGATTTAGTAACAAATTTAGTATACCAATCTGTATCAGATCATGTATGTATCTGTTTAAGATAATTTTTAAAAGGCCATTAAAGCACAAATTGAAAAATTGAAAATTGATTTTCAAAGATTAATACATTCTTTTCAGCGTGTTCAGGCTGTAAGTGTTATTAAAAAATAAATTGTATTAATTTTTTACATGATTATTTTTAACAAAAAGGTATAGAAATAATTTATGTTTCGGATTACAGGTTAGTGTACAAATTGCTTAATCTGGACCTTTTTTGAAAACTCAGTTTTAGGTTTCTGTTTTTTATGCGGTCAAGATGGATAGTGAGATAAAGGTAGAAAATAAATAGGAAAAGTAATTAAGCAAAAATAAAAAAGTTTATTAGATGGAGTAAGTAGAAGAAAATAAATAAAACATATGAGTAAATATAGTAAAATAAGTATCACAATTTAAAAGCACTATAATATAAAAAAAAGATTTTGAGCACTAATTAGAATGAAAACACACCAATTAACGGGCAGCGTGACGTACACCATTTTCTATACTTAAAATCCTAATATAAACTGCACTGTTTATCTTCACTTACAAGGATTTCTGTACATTATTACTTAAAGGTTAATTAATTTAGAATTTTTATGTTTTTATCTCTGTGATCACTAAAAGATTTGATTTATTAAAAAGTTGATAATTGTTTTATTAGTACATTATTTACGGCACTATTTTTTTATCCAAGAATTAAGAAAAGTAGAATAGTTGATGTATAATTTCGTACGTATGCTACTGCATCAATTATAATTTGTTTTCTGTAAATTGTGAACTAGTTTTGTGCGTTTATTATTAATATTATTAAAATAAATTTTTATGCTCGAGTATTTTTATATATATTATAATTAAGTAAATCTATTGATTAGTGTTATTTTATACCCGACGCACTAATGGACATTGCTTTGACTTCTTGCGCTAAAGATATTTACTAAATTCATTTTGGTTGGTGACGTAATCACCTTTATTATTTTCCATATACAGCATGTGAAACAATCGACTTTGATGGCTTGATAAGCGTAACAAACACAGAAGAATAACGAAGTTTCTTGGGTGGTAGACGGCATTCTTGTGACGTCGCTACTCTACGCAAAGATAGACGATATCGCCTGATTTTTTGTCAGGGTTATATCCCTTAGTCCGACGGCTACATACGGTATACGTATATCTTAGGATATCTTTTAAGTACCCTGGGTGTATGCCTGCACCCACCCGCCGAAGCGGTAGCCCAGTTATACTGTTGTGCACTCGGTCTCTGCTGTTATTGGTCTAGATGCCTTTCACCACCTAGTCCAGGATGCACCACGTGGAGGACGTACAGTCAGGAATATCACCATAATGGGAAATTGAGATTTTATAAGCATTACTTAAATCCTCAGGATCATTAGCATCCCATATTTATTAAAATATGGTTTTAAAACGAAATAGAGACATTTTCGTAAATTAGCTTTTGATATTAGTCAGAATTAACTGAAGAGGAACAAGAAAAATAACAGATTATGAAGAAAATTGTGATTTACATAAGAAACAAGAGGATGGTTACATAGGTTATTATTTTTATCTTGTAAACTTAAACGTATATAATTAGAACATTAGATTTTTTGTACACTATTAATATATATATATATATATATATATATATATATATATATATATATATATATATATTTATAAAGGTTGCATTATATCACAGTCACAATTTTAAAAAAGCTGAACATAATAATGTGAACAACCCCAGTCATTTGATTGAACCGACTAATCAACTTCAGTTACAAGTTGATGAAGATCGGGCTGATGAATTAGGCGCAGTTTTAAATCAGGAAGATGAAATGCATACTTTAGAAGTAAGAATTTTTTGAAAATAATTTATAAAATTTGTAATAATGTTAAACGTATTTTAAGTAAATGATGATTTGGTTGGATAATTTTTTATTTATATGAATTATTTTTTTAATGATTAGATCATTGAGATTATATTGAAATAAGTTAATGGGATACTAATGATTATGGGGATTTGATTAATGCTTATAAAGTTTCTAGTTATGATGATGGTAATAATCCTGTTTCCGTAACTTCATATGGTGCATCTTGGATTCAAAGTTACATGGATCGAGGAGAAAGTACGCAGCGGTATAACTTGGTTTCTATCTTGTCTAATATGTATAGGCATATAATCAGATTACTTAAAAGGTATTTTAATTTATGTGTTTAATGTAGCTGCCAGCTTAAAAGACAACATTAACACAAATTAGGCGGCTTCGTTAATTTTTGTAAACAGTGGTGCCATTACAATGTTGCCTTCTATCAGTCAAGACATTTCATTGCTTTCCCATGTTTGTTGTGCATACAAGGTTTTCTTCGCATATGACATATGGGAGATGTAGAGGTGATAATGTTACCAAGACATTCGTATTTATTTACATTTATATGAGTGTATTTATAAAATATTGTATTTTTGGGGCCATCAATTATGAGGATTACTATATATCCTACTAGTAGTACTTATTCCATTACCATATCTGTGCCAGATTTTTTTACATTTTTAATATTTATTTATTTATTTTATGTTTGCACCTTTGAATGTTTTACAAGAAACATCTTTCAGCAGTGGACATGTTAGCGAAGCCAAACGTGGGCCCGCATTTTAGTGCCGGTGATGGGATTCGAACCCATGCAAAATTATACAAAATTATGAATTATATCGGTGGCATTGATCAATTTATTATGGATTTTACTTTATTTTTATTAAACTGCTTTAGCAAATGGCAGTAGATTGGAAAATTTAACGTTTGAAGCAGTAATTTAATTTCTTTTATAGTTTGTATAATTTAAATGAATTTGTTAATATTTTTATTTGGCCCCGTTCATTGAAATTGTTACAAGATATTTGTGCAATTTAATTAGGTTATGTTAGTTTTATTCGTTTAGTCTTCATGTTACAAACACACTTATGTCGAACAAGTAGTTTTAAATACTATCATTTATAATTTACATATTAATACAATGTATGTGTAACTTAAATATAATTTCGCATTTTTCAATTAGTTTGATTTTTTAAAAGTGTGTAATAGCATTTGACATATTTTATGTGCGTTTTAAATTGATTTTAATTTGAAAGTTTGTTAATTGTTAATGAATGATGAGTGTTGTTAAATGTTCACACTTGAAATTGTTATATTTCGAAGATTTTTACAGAAATTTCTGAAAATTAACATAACACTTGAATAAATAAATAGATGTGAATATATTAAACTTGATTTGCACAGGTTATTAAGTTATCCACATTACTGTATTAGTTTGATTTGCTTGATTTTGTTTGGGAATTGTGTTAAGGGTAATTATTCAAAGTTTTTCAATAATATGCACTGTTTTAAAAAGATGGTAGATTTTTGAAGATAATAACTTTAAAAAAATTAGTATTTTGTTTTTATATGATTGGTTTATTATATATACTTTTACCAAAGGCCAGAATGGGATGTTTTGTTGAATTGCTATCATCTATGTATTTATGGGAATATTGTTTGAAGATATGTAACTTTAACATACTACTATTACTACCAGCAGTAGTATATGATAGGTATATACGATAATAATGAGGTGAAGTGCTTAGTTACATTGATAACTTTATTATATGTAAAATGTAGCTCTACCGAATTGCTACATTAAAGTTATTCATTTTTGTTTTGTGTTTTGTTTTAGACCAATATAGTGACTGTAAACGAGATTTTTCAAAAAATATCCAACATAATTTATTCTCAACGCGAGGCTGTTGACTCTATTGAGGCAAACATTGAAGAGGCTCACGTCAATGCGGAACACGGAAACAGTCAACTTGTACAGGCGGTTGTTAGACGTGTAGGTGTTTTTGTTTATAGCGTACCAAATGTATGATGTGCGTTTGGTTATATAATTTGTCGAGCTAGTTGATTGTGTCAAGTGACAGTCGGCTTTTTGATCTTACTTTTTAAAATGTGTACAGAACCAGTTGTTATGCGGAATTTTAAAAGTTGATTTTATTTGTGTAACCAAAACAGACTTTGTTTGGGCCATTCTTTGTATTTACAAATAGTACTGGGGTTGGCATATAAGGCTAAGACGCTAAATTCGTATTTTTTCGGTATCTCGGCTCTCAATGCAAACCGTTATTTGGATGATGAATGACCACTTTCTGAAAAAAGTCATTTTTTACAACAACAACAAGAACAACAAACACCATTGTTTCCAAGTTCGCATAGCATCCCGAATTCATATAAGAAAAGGTGTGAACTTGGGGGCGATGAATGAAGTATCTTGGCCATAAGATCGCTTCCTTGTAACGACGCCAGTGTCTACAAGAATTGACGAGGCGATCTTTATCACGAGCATTGAGGGTTGATGCTAGTTAACGGATCCACAAGTCTAACCGGCTACATATGTGCCGGGGTGGTCTAGCGGTACAGCGCTTGAATTCGGACCTCGGTGGGCATAGGTTCGAATTCCATCGCCGGCACTAAAATGCGGGCTCACGTTTGGCCTCGCTAATTGTCCACTGCTGAAACATATAAAACATTTAAAGTAGCATACATAAAATAAAATTAAAATAAAATAAATAAATATGGTAAATGGATACCTTGAGATATTTTAAAAGCATTTTGGCTATACACTAGCATCCATTTACTGAGCGGGAGTTCAGCGAAAGTCCAGTTATACCGCCGTGCACTCGGTCTTTGCTGTGACTCGGGATGCACCACGTGGAGAAGGAACGGTTAAGGATATCACCATTATTGTAAATTGAGACTTTATAAGCATTACTCAGGATGATTAGCATCCCGAAACATGGACCCTATATTGCCAACAAATTGATTGTTATACGTAATATGATTATTTTGCCATAATGTTTAATTTAATCTGTAAATAGCAGCTTGCAATTGTTGTACATTACCGTTTTTTCGGGGTCCAATATTTTAGCAACGATCTCGTAGACGGTGTTGTTATTGCATCCTATTTTTAATCTTCGTTCTATTCATTGTCACTATTGTGTTGATAATTGAATATCCACCACACCGGTCGTAATGAATTTGGCTTATCGAATACAAGCTATGAATTCTTCTTTATTTTGATACACACATACACTCCGCCATTACGTTCGAATTCCGACGTTTGACCAAATTAAAATGATTTTTTTAAACGAGATTTTGTTATTGTCATTTTTCTAAATTGTTTTATTTAATGACAATAATGCATCATGCGTTTTGTACTCACATTTTATTTATTTATTATTTTTTTAATGAAATGAATTAAAAAAACTTGTACAATGTGTATTTTTTTAATGTTTTAATATCAGGATGTATATACTTATTCAGGAAGAGGATGCATATTTTTAATTAAATTCTATATTGAATAGTGAATTACCAACAACTATTGGGTATATAGTTTCTATTTACACGTTTGGAATTTAACAATTGTAATATAACTACATTTAGAACTAGCTGTATGTCTGACAATTTACTGTGGTAAATGATCAAGTAGTTGCATAAAATTTATGCAAACACAAAGCCATAATTTTAATTATTTAATTTTGAGACAGGATAACTTCGATATTCAATTTGGTTGGCGATGATAAAGTTGACGTTTTCAGTTTTGTCATACAAACAAAGTCTCTTGCCTCTTATCGT
The DNA here is from genome assembly GCA_025895645.1 of Cardicola forsteri. Lineage (NCBI taxonomy): Eukaryota > Metazoa > Platyhelminthes > Trematoda > Strigeidida > Aporocotylidae > Cardicola > Cardicola forsteri. Next base: position 430,559 of record JAKXYG010001092.1, on the reverse strand, counting down.
GCTAGGCTAATGAATGATATCTCTGTGACCAAATTAGTGTTTAAAAATTGCCAACATTTTGCCAGGGTTAATTGTTTTGTTTATAGTGCTAGCATATTTTTTAAGATACCTCTAAGTGTACACTTGCATTTATCCATCAAAGTGAAAACTCTAACAAATCGGTGTGTAGTTTGTTTTTATTCTAGTTATTGTATGATTCGGCAGGTTATCACGGCTTTGTCATTTACATATCTTTAGAGTGTATCAAATGATTTATATATACAGCAAACACATTATTTAGTTAGTAACGTAGTTATCCTTTCATTATTTCTATATTTGTATGCCATATTATACAATCGACTTCGATAGATTAACAAGAGTAACGAGTATTGAAGAATAACTACGTTATGACAGTGACAGTGATATGTCTTTTTAAATGCCCTGGGTGTATGCTTGAATCAATCCGCCGAAACGGAAGCCAAGTTATGCCGCTGTGCACTCAGTCCCTATTGTTGTTATTAGTTTAGATGCTCATGGGCACCTAGTCGAAGATGCACCACGTGGAGGAGGAACAGTCAGGAATATTACCATCATTGGAAATTGAGACTTTATAAGCATTACTTGAATCCTCAGGGTTATTATTATCCCTACAACAAACATGTTAGAATATTGAAGCTTATGGCTAATAAACGGCTTTCTTATAATGGTACGACTGTCTACAAACATCAACAAAGATGGTCGATTTTTGTCTTAATTTTCTTTCTAAGTCCAGTCGCTACACACAATGTACATATACTTTTTTAAAACTACGTTGGATGTATGTCTCAACCTATCCCCTAAGGCCTGCAATTTCTATTGGTCTGAGTCCAGGATGTTCTACAGTGGTATGGAATCAAGGATTTGAATTTTACGGAAAATTGAGATTTTACAAGCATTATTCAAATCCTTAAGATTATTAACATCAATTCACCAATTAATTTTACAATTTTACAAAGTAATCAGTTGAGTTTATCACAGTCATCCAGTTTAGAGATTACATGAAAATGTAATATTTGTAGTAATGCATTAGTAAACATTATTTTATAAAAATGTTTTGATTACATAGACAATTCAACTAGTTGAAAAAATTATTTTCCATGTACTGCACTACAGAATATTTAAGGATCTACTAAAAACCGCGTAAGTCGGAAACATTTATTTGTTTATCAATTTGTGGATGAAAAAAATGGAACCCAATTAATAGTCTGATTGTTTGAGATTGTAGTTTTCAACCAATAGTAGATTAAGAACGATCTTTAATTTCATGATGAACAAATATTTTCCTTAATTATCGCTGTTTTGTATCGCATCAATGGTACATTTATATTATATACGGGATACTAATGATCCCGAGGATTTAAGTAATGCTTATAGCGTATCAATTATCAATAATGGTGATATATCTGACTGTCACTTTGAAAGTGTATTATGGACTAGGTGCATCTAAGCTCCTGGACTATCATATCAAGGACCGAGTGTATATGTGTACCATATGTGGCCTTTGGGTTAAGAGAGATAACCATGACAAAATATCACCAGGCCGCCTCAATGTTTGCAAGCAGTAGTGCCTTTATAACAATGCTGTTTTTCAGTCAACTACAATGAATACAGTAAAATTATATTTGTACAGTTATATTCTTTATGACAATACGTTTTCATAGACAATTGCGTGGTTATTTTATCATACATTCATTTTCATTCATTTTGGTTGGTGACGTGGTCACCTCTTCATTATTTCCCATATTTATACGACATGTAGAACGATCGATTTCTGATGGCTTGACAAGCGTAGATTAAACGTGGAAGAATAACAAAGTTTCTTGGCTGGTAGACGGCATCCTTGTGACGACGCCACTGTTCGCAAAGATTGATGAGGCCGCCTGATTTTTTGTCAGGTTATTCCCTAGCCCAAGGGCTATGATATACGTATACCTTTAGATACTTTTAAGTATCCTGGGTGTATGTTCGCACCCACCCGCCGTAGCGGAAACCCAGTTATACCGCTGTGCACTCGGACTGCTGTGCCATTAGTCTAGATGCCTAGGGCACCTAGTCCAGGATGCAATTCACGTGGAGGACTAACAGTCAGGATTATCACCATCATTGGAAATTGAGACTTTATAAGCATTACTCAAATCCTCAGGATCATTAGCATCCCTTATCATACACTATCATACATTAATTAGCTATGTATTTCTAACACAATTAAAATAAATTGGCCATGTTTTACGAAGATTGTTTATTCATTTAGCTAGAATAGCTATGGAAGCCCAACCATTACCTCGATGGAAAAGACCGAGTGGTAAACGAATAGTATATAACACGAAAAACTCAGTCTTGTTATTTATGCCAAGCGTCCTATCCAAAATGACTTACTTATTTGGGTGTCAGATCGCTTACCGTTTGCAGTTAATAGAGATCATTGGAGGGGTTTAATTCGGGATATAATTAACATTTAAAGTCACGTGTCATTCATTAAGTACACGTTGTAGAAGTTGTTGTTATGCTGTGTTTTTGGGAATTTGGACTACTCTGGACGATAATAAGCGGTGTGGAATGTTTATCCCCGATGATGATGATGATAACGATAAATCATTGGACATTATTGTGCATTTGGCACACTTTACGAGTAGTAACAAGACAACATTCACATATATACACAATGTAACGATTTCGTAGCATTTTGGACGTTTCATCCAACAAAATTATTAGCTCACAGGTGTCATTGTGTCTCCAATGGTGCCCTGTAAAAGGTGTGCTACAGGTATCTATATTCTCTGTAGACCTACACTCAACATAGCTTTAATATCCATAGCTGGACTACGTACAAGGACTTTCAAACTTGTCTAACCATATTGAAAAGTCATACCACTGATTATGCTTGTGGTTGGATATTTAAACAAATGAAGATAATGGCATAATATCTAACAGAGTTTCATTTAAATAAAAAAATAAGAGTTGTTGTAATTCAATATATTAGAGAATAAGTACGCTATTATTTAAAATTAAACTGTTAAATGTTTTCACAACTCCGCCTAGTTTGAATCAAAAATGATTTAATCTAGTCAGTCCCAAGCCTGAATAAAGGAGGAGGGTTTGAGTGCGCAAGGTTAGCAACCTGGCCTTTGTAAAAAAATTACACTGCTACGGAAACAATAAGAGGATGCCATTCCGGCAAACAACTGCAAAGAAGTGATCGCACGTATCTGGATGATAGAGTTACACAGGTGACAGAGTTGAGTGAGAGCCGAAAGGAAGCTCAATCTTTGATTTGCAAAATCTTCAATGCCAAGGATACTTTGTTGTTGTTTGCTGTAATTGTTGTCTTGTTGCTCCATGCTTAATTTTAAAGCAAAAGGGTTTTGTATAATAATATATAGTAAAATGTTTTCACATGTGTATACTAATTTATTCAGTATATTATTAACAATGAAATAAATGTTTTGGTACGTTTATGCAATCAAATCTTATTCAATATAAAGTAAAAACGAAAACTTTTTTCATAAATATAAGATTTTATTATATGATATATGTATATATATGTATATATACGCACTGACTCAATATTTTATTAAAATCATTTGTTGTTACGAATAATCAATTTATCAATTTTCATGAATGTTTGAAAATCAAATCAACGACTAACAAAGTCCTCGTTAGATTTATTGTTAAATGTCTGTACTCATTCATCACTATATGCACACACATTTATGTGTGTGTGTGTGTGCATTTACAACTTAACAGCATTTAAACAAAACTGACTGTGCAATACGAGTGGAGTCCTTTGTCCTTGTCATCGCAATGATGATTTGTTGTCGTTCTTTTCAAAAATCCAAATGTGGACAGGTCGTCCAAATTCGTTTGAGATTTGCGCATAGTAGTCGACTTGTGAATACCAAAACACGGTTGGGTCATGTCGTCATAATTGGTTGGCTGATGATTACTAGTCAAGTCTCTCGAAGCCAAATTAGTCAAACTAAGGGTTTGTTCCGAATTGAAAACGCTGTCCCATTGCTGCTCGGCAGTTGGTTGTTGTTTGGCCGTCCATTTGTCCGACGTAACATCTGTCAGATTGGGCTGACTCGATTGGCGTTGGTCGTTGTCCGAATCGTTACAATTATCGCGACACGGTTTCTTTGTCACATTTCCAAACAGCGGTGTGTACAAACCGGTTCGTAAAGCGCTGCTTTTTGCAAAAGATTTGCCGTGGCACAACATGGCATGATGGGGATGCGACGACGTATTCAATTTGGTTGAATAGGTGTCGTTTGGAGAAAAGGAAATTTGGTCGTTGCAATTATTTTGAGCGTGTTTTTTAGCCAACAATGTTTGATACGTGTTTCCTGATTAATATTACATTTAGTACATTTAGTAGAATGTTAATTTGGGTTAAATTATTATTATTTATTATATACTACTTATAAGTAAGTTAATTATTTAAGAATAATTTATTTTTTAATATGTAGGGTCAAAATGGATAATTGGTTGTCATCAATCAGTTTTATGCTTCTCTGAATTAAAAAGCCGTGTTTGATATTTTAACTTTTTTTATTCAAAAACATCTCACTATATTACAAATAAAATACAAATATGATTTTAATGACATTATTAATACGGAAAAAGTAACAACGTTAGATGTAAACTGATTAATAATTACAAGCTAAATAATGTCATAACAAAATATAACGTCAAGATACAGTGGGTAATGAAATTGAGTACTATATTGACCTACTATAATATTTAAGAATATTTAGCACTTTTTACTTATCATAGACATATTTAACACTTATTAATACGCACTTTAGATAAAACTTTATCAATATATATATATATATATATATATATATAATATTATTTGTAATAAAACATTATAATTATAATGTACAACATTATAATTATAATAAATAACAACACTCGTTCTATCAATAAATCCCCTACTCGTACCTGCTGTTAAAACTTAAAACAACACGTTTAATTTGTTACAAAAAAGAATATTATGGATCAAAAAATACATTAAAAATATAAAGAGAGTTGCTAAACTTGTAATGACAACAATTCAAGTCACATTCACTTCTATTTATAACTTTTACCAGCCGTTTTAATTCTGAGCCTATCAACGTACCAATGAACTTTGCAACTGATTTTTCATAACATAAATGATATTTGATATAATAGGTTATTTTACATTTTGTCAACCTAGTCTTTAAAAAATTAACGTTTAAACTCGGCCAGACAATCAAATGTACGAAGGTCGGGTTTATGCTCAACAAGATTTTTGTATGTTTGAGTTAAATCAAACCCATAGTAAATTGTAAGTTATACTACAAACACATTACCAATTTAGTAAATTTATTCTAAAGCATGATTTTGAGCAAAATTATGTTAACTCTACACAGTATTTTATTTTATATCCATATGATTTTCTTGATTGGTACTTTATTCTACACACAATAAAGCAATCAAAAAGTTTAAACATTGTTTAATTTAATTTTACAAAATATTGTTTCAGGTTTTTGTTTTGTTATAGAAAAGCTGATCAGTATTTTAATAATTAAAAAATTAAAACAAATTTTTACTTTTATTTCCTATAAATTATATTTTGCAACTTAATTATATATTTTTCTAATAATTGAAAACAAACGTTATTGCATTTTTAACAAAAATTTACATCTTATTAACATGTAAAATTATTGAAACATTGTTTTAATAATATATTGTAAACATGTATTCTTGATTATTATTGATTGAATATCAATTTAAAATAAATATTTTTAAAGGAAAAGCTTTATTTTTTAATATGAAGTTGGTGAACGTGATTGTATCACTCTATAGAAAGATTAAGTCAGCGAAATTGATTGCCTTTATTGCAATAATGTTGCTACTGCAATGTATCAGGGTGGTCTAATGGTACAATAATCAACTCGAAAGTGGGTGAATATGGATTCAAATTCCTACTACCGGTTTCAAATGCTGGCCCATGTTAGGTTCCAAATCTGTTTAAAATAGTAAAAGAACTTAAAATTTCATTTATTGAAAAATAAATTTATTTTTATCTTTATTTTTTAACAATATTAGATATAATACAACGTTGTTGTTGTGTTTACTAAAAATATTAATTAGGTGTAATGAATAGTAATACGAAAATATAAATTAGATACATTTACTGATAAAATATTGATTGTAAAAGTTATATTAATTTGTATTTAATGAATACATTTGCATAGGTGTTAACTTCAAAATATAATTTTCTTAATGTTTGTATATTTAAAAATATTTAAAAATAAATATGAATATTATGTAGCATATTTTAAATCATTTTTTATCATTTCTAAGGTTTAAATATTTATTTTTATAAGTTAACTGAAATAAATCAATGTTTATTAGTATATTTATGTATATATATATATATATATATATATATATATATATATATATATATATATATATATATATTATTATAGTGTATTAATTTAATTCACTTTTAATAATACTTTGAAATAATATTTAAAGTATAAATTATATAAGTTATTTGATTTTGTATTTTTAACATAATTAGTTTTTGTGTGACTAGAAGTTGAAATAAAATATCTTGGCAATTAATTATCAATTTTGTTTACGCCTCAATTGAACCTTCGATTTGAGTCACGACCAGGCAAACGAATAAAAAAATATTACTTAAACAATTTGTATTTGTTATTGAAACGTTACTGCGATTATTTTATATATTTGTATATATATATATATATATATATATAAATGTATTTAATGGAACGTTTATTTTGGACAAGTGTTGCACTTTAAGAATATTTAATATAATTTTGCTTTGTTTGATAATATAATATATTTTAGTAAGTATATTATGTTTATTGAATTGAAAATTATTGTATTGATTTCAATTAACTAATAAAGTATTTTTGAAAAACGAATTTACAGTAGAATTTAAAATATTTACCGAGATAAAGCAAGTATAGTTTTAATAAAACAAGATATAGGTTTACGAATGAAATAAGAATAAACAATATTAATGTGTTGATAAAATTAGAATTATTTATTAGTATACAATTTCCATCATTCATTTGTGTATTTCATCATTACAACATTTGCAGGTAGCAATATTTTTAAAATGTATATATTTAGTTTGATGTCGAATAAAGGCATCCATTGGATGTTTATAATGTTTATAAAATGGCATCCTCTCAATTCGGTTACATAAAGATGTCAACAATTATTACGACATTTTACCAAAATGTATAACCGATTTGATAAAAGTAAACAAATCATTGCTTTTTAATGTTTAATTTTTGTCTATATTTTAAACCAATTTTAAGTGGCCCAATAACATATTTTCTTTTTTTTCATAATTTTTTTTAACATAAAATAACTATTTACTTGCTACTACTAATAATAAATTTATATTTTTACTTTTCATAGCAATAATGGTGTAAATATTTAGTCTAAATTTAGTAAAATATTTTCACAAATCATTTTATTTATAAATAAGTTTTAAACAATATAAAATTTGAAAAAATTGCTATTTAAAACAAAACATATTGTTTACACTTTAGCAATGTTTCACAAATAATTAAAATATTTTAAAATAATGCTAACTTTGATTAAAGTGTTAATTTCATTAAATATACAAATAGACGAATTAAAATTATTATTACAACAAAAACATCTTCAAGTGTTTATTTCTTTGATTCATCAATGGACAAAGTTTTTTAATAGGTTTAAATTTAAATATGTCATAATCGTTTTAACTTTCTTTACAAGTTTTTGAAATTAATATATATATATACATAAAAATCATCATGGTATCCTTGTCAAACGTTATTAGGTATTTTTATGTTTTCAATAATTGTCCCAAAGTGATACGACTGATCAAGTCACAAAATTAGTTTCCTAGTAAATGTACGTTTGGTGTCACTGCTAACACTAAACTCGAATTATGGGTGAGAAATGTTTCTTCCTGTAAATAATATTGAAACAATACAGAATGCTAATAATTCCGAGAACAAGGAATACTATAAAGTCTCAATTTCCAATGATGTAATATTATCAACTGTTACTTTGCCGTAGTGCATTCTGCACCAGTATCCAAACACTTCGATGGATGCACCCAGACTAACACAGCAGATTCATAACTTCCGCCTTGGCGTATGGATGCACCCAGATTAATTAAAAAGATTATGAGATATACACATACTATATGCAGCCGTTGGGCCAAAGAGGATAATAGTAACAAAAAAATCAGGCTCCCTATCAAAGTTGGTACAGTAATGCTGTCACAAGGATGCCGTTTAGAAGCCAAGAAGCTCCGTTATACTTCTTGTTACGCTTATCAAGCCATTGAAATCGATCGTTAAGTATACGTACAAATATAAAAATAATGAAGAGGTGACTAACCAAATAAAGTGAATGAAATGAAAATATTCTCATTTAATTGTTTATAGTCATTTTTTATATCAACCCACACTATCAATATTATTTACCTTGCACATGACACATTCTGTGATATTGCGCTGTATCAGGATATCCATATAAATCGCCATTTGGTGAATTACAAACAACATGATTCGTTGTATTATTATTGCTGTTGTTATTCAGTCTGTTGTGTACAATTTCCGAATGTGAATGTAATAACGAAGTCATCCGTACTATTCAAGGTCACAGTTGTAGCTGAATTGGGTACAGATCGATAGACTGTACAGTCCGCAATAGGGCTGATGATGATGATGATGATGATGATGTTGGTGATGGGATCAATAAGCACTGATCCAATTCCTAACGGAGCACAATCAACGTCGTCTGGATTGGTGATAAAGGAATTTTGGGAATGCGAATGCTTCACAACGATTGATTTGGGTAAAGTTGGGACTGAGGACATCGTGGGATTCTTGTGAATAGACATCAGTTAGCGTGGGATCATTTGTACACACTGTTGTCATTCCAATCTTTTAAAAGAAAATAATTTGGAAATGTTGATTTATTAATAGGGATAAGTAATAATATTTAGTGGAAACGTTTTACAACAAGGCAACCAAACAAGGATTACCATTAAAAAGATAATTTATCAATGGCTTTTTAAGGGCTTATTTGTTTTTAGAATGGTCAGATTCACTTAAATAATAAAGATGAAACAGCTATACAGTGCTCCTGGTCGACTTAAAAACCTAGCAACTTTATTATTCAACTAAATCTGTCAATTATAAAAAAAAAATTATTAATTTTTTTATGACTTTAAATGATTCAAGTAAAAAACATATTTTAGCAATGACTATTTTTGGCAAAACCGTACGTAAGCCAGCATTTAGTGTCGGTAATGGGGTTCGAACTCAATGCCAATCCAGGTTCGAGTCGAGAGCTGTACCGCTAGACCATTCAGGAACTTTTGGTGCTTGCATTAAATTTCAAACTCCAGTATATAAAATTAGATAAATTTAATAACTTAGAAAAATGATACATATATAAATGTGACTTACAGTATGATATTTTTCATTTATATTTGGTTTAGGGCCAGCTAGGTAGAAGAAATAAATAAATAACATTGTTTTATATAACCAAGTTTTGTTACAATGTAAATTTGTTTGTAGGTCAATACAAAATATAAAGCAAAATACATTTTAGTTACAAAGCATCTATTGTATATTTGCTGTTATTGGCAATAAAAGGCTGACTTGGATGTCTAAATCGTCCTACTGTTTGCACGTAGAAAATTTAAAATGATGGCATTTTTAAAAATCGGCATTAATGTACTCTCTATGTAACATATATTCCAATAGTTGAAGCATTAGACCCAATTTAATCTTGTGCAAAACTGGGCTGGAATAGAAAAAGACTTGAAATGTACGATTAGTAATTCCATTTTTGTAAAACACCGCTAAAGAAACACGATGTTAAGATAATCTTGCAAACATCTACTCTGTTGTGGTACAAAACTAACAACAAGTGAAAATAATGTGTTTTCCCAGTAGCCTAAATTTATGAATTAATTTTACATTATTAATATTATTATTATTATTCTTATTATTATTGTTATTATTATTATTATTATTGTTATTATTATTGTTATTTTTATTGTTATTGTTGTTGTTATTATTATTATTAATATTATTATTACTATTATTATTATTATTAATATTATTATTATTATTATTATTATTATTATTATTATTATATTATTATTATTATTATTATTATTATTGTTATTGTTATTATTATTATTAATATTATTATTAATTATTATTATTATTATTATTATTATTATTATTATTATTATTATTATTATTATTATGATTATGATTATTATTATTACAAAGCCATTTTGTTTTAAAATAAGTGTAAGACAACAAGAAAACAGTAAGAGAAAAACGGCAGCATAGTCCCTTAATTTAAAAATAACATGTAACAACAAAATAATTCAATAGGTTCAAATATTTTGCTAATATTTTTATTTGTTTTTTATGGGACATTCGTTTCAATTAGATCTTCCCGAATCGTTCTTAGGCAAGTTTTCTGTGATCTACTCACCAATGTTTTGCCATCATCAATTGTACATACAAAAAGCGTTCTTGCTGGTCTATTGGGTAACAAGCGTAGAATTTAATTTTCTTCTAATCAAAGATTAAACTTCTTTTCAGTTTTTACTCAATTCTGTCATCTGGGTTGTAGTATCACTCCTTTGCTGTTGTTTGCCAGAATGATGTCCTACTATTGTTTATGTAGCAATATTGATTTTTTTTATAAAGTTACTAACCTTGATTTCAAACCTTTCCCCTTTATTCAGACTTGGGACTGACTAGATTAGTTCTCTAGACGGACTTCGATTAATTCAAGCCAATATTAACAATAGTCCAATTCTTGCAGGACATTGGACACTACGCTAATGCTTCTAATCTGTATACATTTCCAATATTTCTTTTAGCACAACAATACGTTTTTGTAAATAGCATTTTTCTGTTATTTCTTCAGTAATAGCAACATTGTTGTACAGAATTGCTGGTAATACGCTTTTGCTTTCCTCATTTCCCAACATATATTTTTGCTACTTTGAATATTTAACGGGAAACATCTTTTAGCATTAGTTGTTTTAGCGAAGCCAAACGTGGGTTCGCATTTAGTGATGGTGGTGGGATTCGAACCTATGCCTACTCAGGTTCAAGTCAAGCACTGTACCGCTAGACGAGCCCAGTGTAGAAATGGTTAAAACAGAATAAAGTGCAAAAATTTTAGAATTTTGTTTTGAGGCCTTACTCACATTTTTGAGGTACGTGAGTCAGTTTTAAGCCTGACTGAAAATAAAGAATAATTAGAGTTCAAGGTTAACTTTTCTTAAAACTACAAACATTGCTACAGAAGCAATATGCAATCGTTATTCAAGCAATGTATTCATTGGGTAATGACTATAAACTTTTAATTTATAACTGTCACTTTCACGTGGCAGATCCAAGACTAGGTGTACATAAGGACCTGGACTAATAAAACAGAGACTGCGTGCACAACGTTATAACTGGGTTTTCATTTTGGTGGATACAACTAAAACTTAATGGGTATCTTATATATATATATACACGATATGTAGGTAGATTTGTCAATCTTTGTAAACAGTAGCTGATATCAACCGAGAAATGTTAATATTTTTTAATCCGATTGTTATATTTATAAAACCGTTAGATTCGATAGTTTGAAATACCGTACAAATGTAGAAATAATAAAAGCTAACCACGTCATCATTATAATAAAAGTATTTTCACGTAAAACACGTTGACCCAAAAAGTCAATCTTGTTGTCTCATGCCCTTTAAAGCGCATGGGGTTTGTCATATACAAAAACAAAGACACAATACAAAAACTCACGCTTTTGAAGTACTTTTCGTCCTTCAGCTACAAAGCGTCGTCTCAGTATGATAAGCATTATACACAGCAACAAAACTAAAACAAACATAGCTACAATCAAACTAATAATAGTAGACCAATGGTGATGATTTAAATTCATTCGTTGGGGTTGATGTTGATGCTGCTGTTTGGTAGCATACCACTGCTGATGCGACGAATAACCAGGTTTGGATTTGTAATTTTCTAATAGAGCATAATAATTCGATTGGGTGTTTGAGTGAGATGCAAATGCTTTGTTCGATTTTGTTTGTTTTTGATTGTACGCACGACTACCGAATAGATTGCTATTGGAATTTGAATCAACCGGATAAATGTAGATTGTAAGTACGGCGGTTGACGATTTGGAAGGTTGTCCGCCATCTTTTGCCTTAATAACCAACCCTACTTTGGTTGGTTGACTGCAATCGAGTATGGGATGAATAAGGAACAGTTGACCACTGTAGCTGTCTATATCAAAATGATCTTCCGTTGGTCCGTTCATAAGTATGGGGGCTGATTTGACGTGTCTGGTATTTGTGCTGTTATTATTACCACTTTCTGAATGAACATTAATTGCTGAATCGTTGTCAAACGCTTGGCTGGTAAATGTCGATTCGTTGACGTCTGATTTTGTATTTGTCACGTGCTTTGCTAGATCACGTGTAAGCCGTTTTTTTGGTGATGCTTGTTGACGTACAATGCTATATTCAATATCGCCGTTAGGACCCGTATCAGAGTCGTTTGCGTGTACTTGGGCAATAATCTGACTAGCCAGTTGGGTGCACGAAATGTTTAACAAACTGCCCGGACCATGTGGGCTGGGATATTGGAATTCGGGACTGTGATCGTTTACGTCAATTAGACTGATGTGAACAACGGTTTGCGTACGACGTGGTGGATTGCCGTGATCTTCGGCATAAACTGTCAGTTCGTAATTGCTTTTCAATTCGCGATCTAAATGACTTGGTTTTTGGCGATGAATAGGATTTAGAGAATGCGATTTGACTGTAATTTTGCCAGTTTCTTTATTAAGATCAAATTCTTTACTTGATGCGCTCAAGAAGTAGCTTATCTGATGGAATAGTAAATAGGAAGAAAGGTGAATTGGAATTGATAGTTGTTGATTCATTAAATCAATTATTTTTTATAAAATATTTGGTTTTGTTTTAAGTTTATTGTTTGAATTATTATTATTATTATTATTATTATTATTATTATTATTATTATTATTATTATTATTATTATTATTATTTTATTATTATTATTATTATTATTATTATTATTATTATTATTATTATTATTATTATTATTGTATCGATAATGGTAAACCAAAGTAATAATAAATATAATCAAATTATTATTAATGATAATAGTAATAATTATTGTTATTATTAATAATAATCATATAATAATAGTAATAATAATAGTAATAACAATAATAATTATCATTATTGATTGAATGCTTTACAAGAAACATTTTTCAGCAAGTAGGCATTTCAGTAAAGTTAAACAAGGGCTGGTATTTAACACCAGGAGTAACGCTCAAATCTATGCCCACCTAAGTTTGAGTTTTCACTATATCATTAGACCATCTTAACAAAATATATCCATCCATCAAAACACTGCATAATATATAATAAATTAATAATAGTAATGATATAAACTATTATGAAATAAGTTTAAAGAAAAACATATTTTTACAGATAAATATTTAATACAGGCCTACATAATTGTAGCATTCCAATTTATACATCTTTAGGATAAATGAAGTTTCTTGACTAGAAAACCGATTCCTTGCAACGACACCAATGTTTACAGGAATTGATAAGATGATCTTTTACGGGGCAATGGGGAGTTGACGCAGGTTGACAGATCCACAAGCGTAACCATCAATGGTCAATTAATACTTTTAAAGCATCTTGGGTATATATTAAGCGAAAGTCCAGTGAATGCCTAGTTTTATCGCTGTGTACTCGGTCCCTGCTGTTATTAATCTAAATACCTGTGGGCACGTAGTCCAGGATGCACCACGTGAAGGAGTAACAGTCAGGAATACACCATTGTTAGAATTTGAGACCTTATAGACATTATTCAAATCCTCATATTTATTAGCATCCCGAAAATTATCGATATAAATAACAATATAATAATTTATCGGTATTCATAGTTAATCAATATACTAGCCACATTTATACAAACTGTGTATGAGTAAGTTTGAATAATGCTGAATTATTTTTAGCAAAAGTGGTTGATAAATATTAAAGTTGTTTACACCAAGTTTTACATTAATGAAAAATATAAAAATGATAAATTTGTTCAAATTACAATACAATGGAGTGACTAATATACAATAGAATATAATGTAGTTTGTACTTTTTAATGTAATACCAATTAAAATAATCTGCTTAATAAATGTTTGATATTAGTTTACACTATTACTACTAATAATATTACTGCAAGCTGTTGATAATAATATTAACGGCTTTTGTCCAATTATAATAATTTATATATGGCATGGCAATTACACATACATTTGGGTCGCATTTATAAAAATTCGGTTAGTTAGGTAAAATGCATAGTCTCAATAGTAATTTTATTGTTATATATATATATATATATTGAAAAAACACATCTGTACCTAATCATTATCCGTAAAAAATGTTAACAATAATCATCATTTATTCGAACTAAAAAAATTATCGTTTCACATTAATTCCAAGTTCGATAATTGTGTTTCCAACTATTACATCAAACGAAGAAGGCCAACGTCTGTGACTGATACTTGCACACTTAACAGATGTTCAATCGCATTATTACCAACCAACCCAGTTTTATTTACAGAATGTTAATAATTCCAAGGACTAGAAAAATGCTCATATAAAAAAAAATTGTTTCAATAATAATAATAATATCTTTAATTATGTTTTATTATATGGACAACACGATAGCAGGTATATTGTGCATAAATTAATTTTCTTGTTGATTTAATGGATGAGTAAAAGCATGCATCTGATGTGCACTGTAACCACATGTACCTATCTTGTTACAATCTGACAAAAGATTAAACAATTTTTTACTTTATTTTTATGTATTTTTTGTTACCTTTAGTGTTTTATGGGAAAGGCATCTATCAGCAGTGAACATTTTAGTAAAGCCGTACGTGGGCCCACATTTGGTGGGTCGGTGGTGGGATTCGACTCCAGGCCTACCCAGGTCCTGGTCGAGCGCTGTACCGCTAGACCATTTTGGGCAAATCATTTTACAATTATGACAATGTCTTTTATAACCAAAAATGTACAGAAATCGATAATTAAATACGCGCTACAAATATGGAACTGTGGCTAGTCCCAAGTCTGATTGAAGAAGAAGGAGGAGGATTTGAACGCAAGATTAGCAGCCTGTCGTTTGTCAAAAGCATATTGTTGAGACAACAACAAGAGGATGGCATTTTATTAAACTACGGCCAAGTGCCGGAGTGGTCTAGCGGTACAGCGCTCGAATTTGGACCTCGGTGGGCATGGGTTCGAATCCCGCCACCGGCACTAAAATGCGGGCCCACATTCGGATTCGCTAAAATGTCCACTGCTGAAATATGCGTTTCTCGTAAAACATTCTCAGCAGCAAACATAAAAGAAACTTGTTTCTAATGACGGCAGAATTTAAATAGAATTTCAGTTTTTAATATGAATAATCCTTAAAACCAAAAATTCAATGTACAATTACATGAAACAATCCTGTTGTCCTATACTTTTCAAAGCAAAAGGGTTTTAAAATAAATAAATAATAAAAGACAATAATCTACCAAATGAATAAAAAAAAAGCATGTCTCTACCACAAATTGCAATAGAATGGGTGTTCTCAATTTTGTTAATTTTTTTTCTACATTTTAGTCAGTCTAACTTTGTGACATTCTATGTCACCAGACAAAAATGTCCAATAATCAATTGTAAAATAGGTTCTTGTTCGAAATTCTAATCAAGTTTTAAATGCATGGTCGTGCAATTGAGACAAACCACATTCATTGAATGGTGGTTGTCTATAATTAGACAATTGATAATGGCAAAAAATGACATTCTCAACCTGTAAGTCGCTAACTGTTATGCATAAACACGATAATTGGAGAAAAAAACATGTTTGAAAAAAAAACGCGCTTGTCCCTGTGCTTTGGTGATGTAAACAAAACGTATTAAGTAGTCGATAAACAAATTGGAATGACGCCATTATTTAAATTAAAAACAAGTCAAACAACAAACTGTATTTCCGTTTGGTTTTGAAAAATGAAATTCTATTTGGTGTTAAATTTGTACAATTTTTTATTGCCTCCCCCCAAGTCACCTACATACTAATTTATTTAGTTGTTCAATTTTTTTTGTACAATAAATAACAGATTAGCATTTTGAAAAAATTAAAATTTATTAATTTGTTGTTTTATTTTCAATGCAGTTTTATTTTAGTCTTTTTGCAAGCACATTAAAATTGGAAAAAAAAGAATAAATTAATTTAATCAAACGCTAGAAAATGTATAATTTTATGCAACACAAGCGTTTGTTTGTAAGTTCGTATTTTCCTACTTCTTTTTGACTACAATTGAATGCAGAGACAATGTTGAGATATGTAACACATAGTAAGTGTATTAAGACTTTACAATTTCCTACGTTTGAAATTACAACTTAATGCAGACGAAAATTTTATTGTATTGGTTTAAGTATTGAAAAAAAAATCAAAGCATATCTAGTTAAAAATAATGTTGTGAATAAGAATTAATTGTTAAAATTATTGTAATTGATGTTTTTATTTTATTATAAACTAATTAATTTTTATAATATCATTAAAAACCTTGTTACATAAAATACATAGTGAGGACATGTAAAAATAACCGTATGTAAAAAGTCATTCTGTACAATTTACGTTTATTCAACATATAATCAGATATTGAATACTACATGCTTAATAGGAATGGGGAAAGTATTCCAATGTTTTATATTATTAAAACTCTATATTGCTTATTTGAACAGTGCAAATAATTTAAGTTTAAAATTGTCGGATTGGAATTGTCAGATTCACTTGAATAGAAAAATCTACTAGATTTTAAGTTAACCAGGAACACTGTATAGCTGTTTCATTCTTAGTTGGAATCATCAACAGTGCATGCCCTTCAATTTTTACACACACATAAACGTAAAATCACGCTCTATCTGACAAAGACATTGTTTTTAAATAAAATACATTATTTACCCATTTAAAATTGTGTTATGAAGCAATTTGGTATTATTTAGGGCAACTATTTTAATAGTATAAGTACATCTGGAAGTAATATACTGTTGGTGCATACTCATCTGACAATGTATTTATTTTATTTTATTTATTTTTGGAGTATCTCCCTAGTCATATCTATTACATTGGCCTTATATGTCATACAATATAGATAAAGAGCATGGAACAACAAGATTATTTCATGCAATTGTACTTGAAAATTTTGAACAATTAAAGATAGAGCATTATTCGGTTTTTACTCAATTCTATCAGTGGAATTATGCTTATGCCTTTACGCTGCAATTTACTAAAATAACGTCTTTATGTTGATTTCCATTAGCAGTATTTATTTAACAAAAAAACCGGGAATGCTAATAATCTTGAGGATTTAAATAATGCTTATTAAGTTTCAATTTCCAATAATGGTGATAATATTGACTGTTCATCTTCTATGTGGTACATCCTGGACTAGGTGCCAACAGACATTTAGACTAATAGCATCAAGGACCAAATGCACAGCTGTATTGCTGGACTTCCACTTTGGCAAGTAGATTTAAACATACACCACGGGCAGTTAAAAGATATCTTAAAGTATACGTATTCCATATGTAGTCCATGCGCTAAGTAAGATAATCATGACAGAACATCAAGCGGCCTCGTCAACCTTTGTGAACAGTAATGACTATCAGCTAGGAAACTTTGTTTTTTAGTACGTTTGGTACGCTTATCAACCCATTAAAATTGACTGTTTTAATATACAGAAATAATGAAATAATAAAAAACCAAACTGCTATCCTTATGGCCGAACCTTCCTGTTTCATCTAGCTGACTTGAAATCGAATATTGTGAAATATTTTTGTTGCTTTATGTTCTACAAAGCAGAACGTAATAATAATAATAATAATAATAATAATA